>JZKD02S0439550.1:186717-205225 GCA_000966675.3 Picea glauca | reverse complement strand
TTTGAAGTGGTGTGCTTGTGGAGTTATGGAGGGCCCCCATGGCCTCACTTGCATGTTGATTTTCTTATTTTAGGTATAACTTAATTTATGTTTTTGTTTGATTTCAACTTTTAAAGTCTTGTTAAATTCTCTAATACTGGAAAGATCTTATTTGAAAGTGTTTTTGTAAGAGAACCATAAGATCTCAGACAATTATTAAATTTAGGTTTGTTTCATTTCATCTTTTAAGTTTTGTTAAATGTTCTAATATTGGAGGAGATCCTAAAATTCAGGTGTTCTTGTAAGAGAACCTTAGGATCTTGACAATTGTTAGATCTAGGTTTGATTAGTTGTTGAAAGATATTTTGATGAATATGTTCTTGTAATGGAACTTTAAGATCTTGAACATATTAGGAATCTTTCTAGATCTATATATTTTAGGTAGCGCTTCTAAGTTTACCTTCCTGGGTTGACATTAAATAAACTCTGATTGACATCATCAATTAGAACTAAACACACAGTATAAATATCGTCTTGAAAAACGCATGGTTGATCATCAGTTCCAGGTAGGAGACCAGGTATGGCTTCACTTTAGCAAGGAAAGATTGAAGGGTGAAGGAAATAAAATCAATCCCATCCATTATGGACCCTTCACTATTTTGGAGAAAAGTGGTACCAATGCTTTTCATCTAGATATTCCACCTTTTATGTAGATCTACCCAGTTGTAAATGTGGAGAGATTGAAACTTGTTGAGTCTCCCATGATCATGGATCAGGATGAGGAAATTTCAATACCCTCAGTTGATGAGTTTTCTATTGAGTAATTGGATGAGTTAAAGGAAGATATGATCCTAGACAGAAGGACAAGGACTTCACACAAGGGTGATTTTCATTATATTTGAGTGGGATTAACGGGCACACATCTAAGAAAGACAAAGTGGATTGAGAAGGAAAAGGTGAGGGAAATATTCCCTCACTTATTTGTTGATTGATGAAATATTTTGGTGGTCCAAAAATCTCTCAGTGGGAAGGTGTGATCCAAAAAGGATCCAGAGAAGACTAAGGACAACTTGGAATTCGCAGAAGAAACTCAAGAAGCTTAGAATGGCCTCAACAGATAGAGGAATGGAAAATATTTAAAGTCCTCAAAACTCAATGAAATTGGCATCATCGCGAACAGCGCGTCACAAGATTTCCAACAACGTAAATGTCTTGTTAAATGGAGTTACGGACCAAAATATATTCACGATGAAAGTTTTGGTCAACCTAGTCTAGTGAGTAGGGATGAGTCATCATTCGTACTACTGACATCAACATTTGTACGGTATACGTGGCACACACAGAGGGAGACATGTGTCATGATAACATCAACATGGTGACATGGAAGTGCTAGAGACTACCACATGTCACTCATTTTTTACATTTTCAGGTCAACATGTGGACCAATGAGAAAATTCCATGTGGTAGTCTGTATAGCCACATGGAAGACCATATGGGACATAGTATGTGATGCCACATGTTGATGTGGTAGGATGACATGGAAACTGACATGGAAAGGTGACTGTGCAAGTGGATGGAATGGGCCAATGGTTGGATGCCACGTGGCCTACTCATGGGCTCCCACATGGCAGTGGGAAAATGCCCAATGAGGGCTCGAAACTAGATTTTTGAAAAATTAAAAAAAAAGACATGTCAAATCTCGCGGAGTCTTGCCAAATCTGGTGGCCAAACTTATGATTTAAAAAAATCTAAAAAAACAAACACAAACTTGGTGGTGATTGAAAAATCATATATGTTGTTATTACTATAATCCCAAAAGGGGAGGCCTGCGGGCTTGACCTCGAGACCTCTCCCTATCGAAATAACTTACAATAGCCTCCGTCAACCATTAGGCCAATGGAATCTATTGATCAATCTTCCCATCATTTAATTTAAATTTTAAATTTTACCCACAGAAGGAGGAGGGCACTCGACGGTATGAATGGGCATGATTTTCGAGACAAAGTGCAGGGAAATAATTTTAGGTTGCATGCACAAAAACCGAGACAATATTTCTCAAGGGCTTGGGAATGCCAGAGTCGGATTGAGGTGTGGAGACAATCATTTTTGGGTAATTTGACACCATGAATTCAATGGTGTTGTTTTTTTTCTGATCTGGGCAAAGCTTCTACATCTTAATTACAAAATGAGGTATACTTATGTATTTTTCCAAATTCTTTTCTCGAGTTAATAAAGAGGCCTACCCATTTGAGAGAAGGACCCAAAGACGTAGTCCACAAAGGAAAGACTCTTTTAACAATTTTTTGTGTTCATATTTGATGCTTATGTCTCTTCATTATTGAGCTTTTCCTTATTTATGGTTCACTTTAATTTATGCTCATTTAATACAATTCTTTATAAGTCACTTCAATGAAAATATATCATATAAGGGAAGTGGGCCCATAAGAGATCTATGGACATCCAAAAAATAAAATGGGATAAAAGGAAATAGAAAAGAGATGAACTTCATAATGAATGGAACAACAAAAATTTGAATAGAAATATGTTTGGGGAGAGTGAGCCTCATAGAGAGCGTGAATAGTATAAGTCAGAGAAAGATCGACTAGAGTTGGAAATATCAGTATCCTCAGTAAGAAATGATAGAAGTAGTGACGCACAGCTAAAAATTCATCAACCAGATGATGAACCATAAAGTATGTAATACAAATAATCTGGACCAACTTTACGTACTTCTCCCGCACTGAAAACAAGCCCGCAAAATAAGAGAATTTTTCCAACAGAGATTGTAGATCAATGACCAATCTGTAAGATTATGGTACATAATTGATGACTAGGGAAACCTACGATATGCACTGATTGAAAATGTAGAGAGAAATGAGTTCGACAATATGATTATCCAAATTAAGCATCTCACCGACTTGACCCACCTACCACATGTAATCTCAAGAGAAGAAATTAGTCATAGTTGGCAAGCGATGATGCAAAATTTGGAATGATGATTAATCGAATATAAATATCAAATATCTCAAACTGAGGATGCATTTTCTACACTTCAGAAGAAACAATTTTTCATTGAGTACCATCCATTGTCGGACATAAAAAAAAATCGACCAAAAGATTTTACAGATCGGTCAAAAGGAGTAGTAATGCAAATACTAAGAAAAATGAGTATTCCTAACAAGAAAGTCAAGATAGGATTCAACCACATCCCCATTTACAAAGGAAAGGAGGACCCAAAATTCCATTGGTTCATGTTTGAAAAGTTTTGGGATGCAACTGTTATTACAGACAAAGACAAGAAAATGGCACAATTTGGAGCTACTTTGCACCACCACACCTTAACATGGTTCATGAATAGGGATGATTTTAAAGATGGATTTTTTTTTTAAAATGTAGAAACCTTGGCGAATCTTACTGATCCTTCATATGCCAACTATAAATGTTTGGCGATATGTTTTTAAAAATATTCAAATTTATAAGGATTTTATATAGTTTTTATAAAATTTTGGTGATTTTTAAGGTAAAATAATTTTATCCTATAAATTTGGGCGAATGATTTTTAAAATAGCGAATCTCATTTTTGGAAAAACCATGGAAAATTATCCCATGAGCGAAATTTAGCCCCTGAAATCATCCATATTCATGAACTACATGGAAAATCAAACATGTTCAAAAGAATAAATAAATAATAACTTCCTAACACTCTTTAAAATTTAGGATGTCACACATATAGAAGAAAAAAAATTAAAAGAAATAAAACAAAGATCGGGTGAGTTGGTAAGAGAATATGATAAGAGATTCAAATATCTCCTAGGTCAAATTTTGACAAGAATTGATCATAACTTGTTGGTCCAGTGGTATGTAGTTGGGATACTACCAATAATTAATTCCCCTCTTCACTTATACAAGATTATAACTAGTTATGAATATGCACTACAAAAAACACAACGAGTCAAGTCATATGATTACTTCCCTTCGACTACTTTGACAACTAAGATACTTGAGGAGTAAATAGAGAATTTGCAACAAACAATAAAAAATGTATCTATACAACAAAATGAAATACAGTGTACTGCATGCCTTGGAGAAGGACATACAAAGGATAATTTTCCTCTAAACAAGTGCACACAAAGAACTGACATACACAGAATACAAGCTCAAAAATATTGCAACATATGTGAATTCCTAACTGATCATAGTATACAAGATTGTCCACATAATATGAAAAACACAAAATGGTGTCATATCTATGAAGCTTTTGATCACCATGCATTAGAGTTCCATTTAAATGCTTGAAATTAGAATAATATATGAAGATCTTACCACACAGAAACTATCGATCAAGCAAACAACTATGGTCGAAGAGACAAGTACTACAGTCTTGCTTGAGGTCAAGGAGGTCAACATGGATTTGATGATCGAGGTCGAGGTCGTGGAAGAACCTATTGTTTCAATTGTTGGAAATATGATCACATCATCCTTGTTTTCCCTATAAAAGATAGAATTGATCTAAAATTTTGCAATATATGTGGCATTGGATATCACTTGTTAGAAGACATCCTGATAGTACTCGACAAAATCATACCAAGAAAAAATGTGAATCTAATACATGCAGTATCCAAGGAAGATGTTATGAAGTCAAAAAACTTACATATTGTTATAAGGTCGGGTGCAGGACGAGATATTGAAACTCCACCAAAAAATTACCAAAGAAGGAAGGATAATACCTTCCCAAACCTAGATAAATAAGAACAAATCATGAGAGAAACTCTTAACTTAAATAATTCTATAGAATATCCACAAAACTCGAGAAGTCAGAATGAAGACACCATCCAATAATTTTTGCAAATCCTCAAAGAGAAGAACTAAATATGCAGACTATTGGATCTACTCAACATATTAAGAGAATAAAAAGATGGTTAGATATCAACCAAGGGTGAAAATCACCTCTCTTATAACAACAAATAATACAATCCATGAGTTGACTTGGAGATTGAGGGAATGATGGTCAATCATGTGGTTGTTGATTTTGGCTCTCAAGTTAATATTCTTCCACGAGAAACATGGATACAAATGGGTTGACCCAACCTAGCACCCATGCTAAATTATTTTAAATTAGTCAATCAAAGACGAATAAAACCAATTGAAATATTGGGAATACTGACTTCAGTCGACTTCGAAGTGATCAACCTTGTCAAAGGAATTATATCATACACAACCCTTGTTAGTCATTCATGGGGTCAACTAATGAAAGAAACTATCTCCCTTGAAAAATATAGAATTAAATTAAAATAAAGCGGGAGAAAAATAATTATTACCTTGGATCCATAGGAAGGAAAACCATGGATGGAATCATGGGATGAACATCAATAAGCCAGATTCCTATATCAAATAAAAAATGAATACAAATATTATATAGAACCGATTGCATAAGGATAAATTTAGAGAGAATATCCCATGTCAATTAGTCATAATTCTGACTCTTCCTCATACAAATGGAAAAATAAAAATTACGAAGCACATGCAAAAGATTATTGGTCTATTGAAATCATTCCAAAGAAACATATTAAAACATGCTACTCAATCTAGGATGTACTAAAAAGTATATGAAAAAATAACTAGAGAAACTCCCACTCTTATACTGAATGACAATAAAATAAAAAAACCTTTGCAATATAGGGAATGATATTCCCCTTCAACCCATGTCGAAGAGGTGGAAAAATACATAGGAGAGAAAGGGAGGATGTAGAGCCTTGTGGAAAACTTCATAGGACAAGTTGAAATATGGTGGGAAACACATTTCCCCATATTATAAACATGGATGATTGTGTTGATGTGCTTTGTTGAACGATTCATAAATAAGAAATTATCCAAAGTTGCAGATATTCCCACCTTTAGAATCATTTATGACCCAGTAGAACATATTCAACGTTGTGAAAGAGAGTGGTGAAAAATAGGATATAAAGATGAAATGGTATGTCCCCATATGTTTCCAAGTACATTAAATGAGATACCAAGAAAATGGTATACGATTGAAGAATCTTGTGTCCATACGTCAAACTGGGATGAAATGAAAGAAAATCTTGTGCAAGACTTTGAATTTAATTCAGAAGAGGAACACTTGAAAGATGCAACACATCAAATAAAAACATTTCTAGAAATTCCTTCACTGGATGTACAAAAATAAAAAGGAAATATGCTTGTCGATGGAGGATCTACATCGACATGCAATTTTGTGTTAGTAGAAGAAAAATAAATCCAGACTGCATAGAGGATCGACATGGAAAATATAAAATGGCTAGGACAGAGATTCCAGTGGAAAAAATACCACCCAACACCACAACATCATGTGAAGTCAGTATTAAGTATATCCACGGAACAAAAATAAGACCAGTAACAACCTAACTTCCCAAAAATATTTACAAAATTAAAGAAGGAGAACACCACCTCAATGGAGGAAAACCACCATAATGGATGGATGCAGAAATCAAAACAAAGGAATTCTACATATCAAATGATGGTCGACCAAAAATGGTATGAATAGTTGACTATTGGTTTGACAAGAAAACAACCGACATAGTCAACCTACTAAAAGAGTATCAAGATTTTTTTGCATGTGACTACAAGGAATTGAAAGGACTTGTAGAGGAAATGGGTGAAATGAAGATTGAACTTATTCCAAGAGAAAAACCAATTAAAAAATGATCATACAAATTTACACATTAATATAAAATGATCATTCAGAAAGAAATCCAAGGAATTCTACAACAATGTATTATTTACCCTATTGATAAGTAAGAATTGGAAAGTCCCATGGTGGTACAACCAGAGAAGCATGATCCCAAAAAATTAAGAATTTGTGTTGATTTCCAGGAACTCAACAAACAAACTATGACAAATCCAATCCCCAACCCCTTTGTTAATTAAATCATCAATAAAGTCATTGGTCAGGAATTATATTCATTCACTAACAGATTCACATGATATAACTAGGTGCCAATAGAAAAAGAAGATGAGGAAAAAACGACATTTGTGTCAAAATTTGGATCTTTCGCCTATAGAGTAATGCCATTGATATTGATGAATGCACCATCCTTTTTTTCGAGAATAGTTGTTAAAACATTTCAAGAGTATATCTAAAAAATGATGGTTGTATACTTAGATGACTGGACAATATATAGTCTTTTCAAAAATCACATACAATGGATTCAACTTATGCTAGAACGATGTAGACAGATTCAACAATCATTAAAAAGAGGAAATGTTTATTTTCCACACCTATTGGAATCCTGTTAGGACATGTGGTATGTAAATATGGTGTAAATTTCGACATGGCTAAGATTAAAATTATCCTTGATCTAAAACCACCTGTGAATAGAAAACAAATCAAAATTCTATTAAGACACATTGGATATTATAGAAAGTTTATATTCCACTACTCGGACATTACCTTACCAATTGATGATCTCTTATAGAAAGATGCAGAATTGAAATGGAGGAAATATTGTTAGAAATCCTTCAAATTCTTAAAGAAGAATTTGGTCGAAGAACCCATTCTAAAATTTCCAGACTAGTTGATAAAATTTCATGTCCATGTCAATGCATTCAATTTGTTGTCGGGTCAGTATTATCACAACCATATGATGACACGATGGATCATCCAAATGTGTATGTGAGTCGAAAAATGAATATGGTAGAAAAAACTATTCGACTATGGAAAGAGAATCCCTATCAATGATTTTTTCTCTACAAAATTTTTGTCACTACTTACTCGCAAATCCCTTTAAAGTTTTTACAGACCATCAAGCACAAAAATAATTGGTAAATAAACTAATTCATCAAGGAAATATTTTTTGTTGGTTAATATTATTTCAGGAATTTGAATTCAATGTAATCATATGACTGGGAAAAATGAATGTTCAACCTGACCACCAATCATGACTAGAAACATGAGAAGATCGGACAGACATCAACAATGATATTCGAGATGCACATTTAATTAGAGTCGAAGATTCCCCTAAAGATTTAGAAGATATTTCAAGCTTCCTAGAAGAAGGAAAGGCCACAAAGGACCTCCCAATAAACAAAAAGAATGTTCTATCCCTAAAATTTGCACCTTTCACAATCATCAATGGATACTTATATAAAATGGGAATGGATGACGTTTTATTATGTGTGCCAGAAAATGAAAGGGAGGATATAGTCAACAAAGCACATGCAGGAGCAATTGGGGGTCATTTTTAGGCTGACACAACAACCAGAAAGGTACTACAAGCAGAGTTGTGCTGGCCAACTTTGCATAAATATTGTCGAGATCAAGTAAGAAAATGTGATAGTTTTCAAAGGCTTGGATGACCCTTGTGGAAAAAATAAATTCCACTAAGTTCAATAAACTCCAATCAAGCCCTCAAAATTTTGTCTATCGACTTTGTCAGGACATTTTCACAGAGGGAAAGAAGAAGTAGTGTCAAGTACATCATTACTACAGTTGAATATGTGACCAAGTGGGCAGAAGTTGAGCCAGTCAAATCTTACACTAAAGAGGTAGCAACAAAACTCATCTACGAGAACATAATTACAAGGTTTGGTTGTCCTTTGACACTAATCAATGACCAGGGAACTCACTTCACTTTGTGAATGAAACAATTAAATCTCTACTCAAATTTTTTTTAATCGACCATAGAAAAATGACAAGTTATCACCCACAAGAAAATGGGGTAGTTGAATCATTTAATAAAACATTAGCCAAGGGACTTACAAAGATTTGCAGCATAAAAATATATCTCTTGGATGATAATATTCATGCAATCCTATGGGTTTATATATCATCATTCAAAAGATCGGCTGAGTAGAATCTGTTCAAACTAGTATACTACCAAAAAGTTTTTATCCCTTTATAATTTTGGACCAATTCCAGCAAGGTTGCATCTGTAGTAAAATTTGATGAGAGAAAAAGTAGGTAGAAGAAAGGTTAATAACAATCCATCACCAAGAGGTTCAGAAGAAACAACAAAAAACATGTCATGATTGACACATAAATAAAAAACATATAAAATAGAGAGACTTAGTCTTACTGTATGACAATCACATAAAAGGAAAACCCAAAATATTATAAAAAACATGGCTTGGGCCTTATGTGGTGGAAGATATTTGATCGACTGGAGTAGTCCAACTTAGAACATTATTGGGGAAACCATTTAAGAAAGTAATTAATGGTTCCCATTTAAAAAAGTATCAGGAATAAAAGAAAATAACCTTGTTGGAAAAATATAACATGGAATTGCTAACATGAATCAAATAAATAGACTAATCATACTTATGGAAAATAAAACCTGCTTAAAATTAATAAACAAAAAATAGTTAGACAAACTTAGTTATAGAAAACTGAAATAATAAAGTATTTAGAGAACAACCATAGTGCTAAAGAAAACCAGCCATAAAGTAAAATGGAGAGGAAAAGAATCCCTTGGTTGATACCGAGACAAAGGAACAAAATATATTCTCGACATCCCACGCCATCGATTGAATTACGAAAAATAATCATAAGAAGAGAATCAAGCGAAAGAATCAATCCAAGAGTAATAAATCAAGGTTCAAGTGAGCATAGATCGAGTGAGTGTAGATCAAATGAAAATAGACCAAGAGAACATGAAACAAATTGGCATAAAGAAAGACGTTATCATTTAGACTCATTTAAAATTGGAAAAATGAGTGAGCAAACAAGTCATCGCCGACATCGACCATGTCACTCCAGTAATAAACATGGCTCAAGAATATCCATCATTCGGCCCACATATTGGCCATCTATAAATAGAGGAGACATCATCGGTCGGAGTTAGAACAATGTCGACCAAAGAAACACCAACTTCAGTAGAGAAAAAGCATGTAATTCCAGACAGGTAAAGGCCGAACGAAGCATTAATGATGGAAACAAGTGTTTTGTATCCGCTCACACAACCATCAATTAAATTGACACATGAGAAAATAAAGTACAATATCTTTCATTTAATGACCGACATGACATAAACGAATGCCAACCGAGCAACAATTTAAACATCCACTCGCTCAACTCACTGTTGCCACCAATATTTATGAAGAAAGAGCACAAAATATGAGAACAACTAGATTCATTGAACCCAACTTTCTCGCCACTAGCTATAAATATGGAAGAAGCATACGACTTTGCCTCATTTTTTTTTCTCCTCCACAACTAGGTATAGAGCATAGCACACAATCGATTGAACTTGTAAACTCACCAACCGTTATTGAAACCAGTAATTAGGATCCACAAATTTCAAGTATGAGAGGTCAAGTCAGCAGTGCAACAGAAGCATCAAGAGTGAGGCAAGATTTTGACACAACGACTACGACATCATTGAAAATCTAGATGAAAAATATCTATCTATCAAAGATGAAGGAATAAAATTGGAGCAAGCACTAGATAAATTTCACAGAATGGGAAATGCAGTAAGGAAGTTGGAAAGGAGAAACCAAACTCCTAAAAAAAGAAAGAATTTGACATATCCTTGGCACCCCGCAAGTAGTTGACATGGGTCGATGGAAACAAGAAGCGGAAAAATTCATTATTAGTCAGTATAATCAAGAATACCTATGGTTGGATCAAGCAATAGCAATAAATCGACAACCTCATCTACCGAATCATTCACATTGTGAGATCAGTTTCCAAAGTACCGAAGTCGACGAACACCAGTGATTGGATACAATTTTTGACAAGGTCAGCGATAGCCAAAAACTATAAGGGGATGCTGATCAATAAAATTGTCGACCTAAGATTCCGCTAGACTACCATAATAATTTATTTTTGTTTCACACCATCAGGTCAGATATCCGAGGTCAATTTTATATTTTCCATGTCGATGGAGGATCTACATCGACATGAAATTTTTTGTTGGTAGATGAAAATAAATCCCGATTGCATGGAGGATCAACATAGAATATATAAAATGGCTACGACAGAGCTTCCACTGGAAAAAATACCACCCAACACCACAACATCATGTGAAGGTAGTATTAAGTATATCCATGGAACAAAAAGAAGACCAGGAACAACCTGACTTCCCAAAAATATTTACAAAAATTAAAGGAGAACACCTCCTCATTGAAGCAAAACCACCATAATGGATGGATGTGGAAATCAAAACAAAGCATATCTACATATCAAATGATGGTTGACCAAAAGTGGTATGAGTAGTTGACTATTGGTGTGACAAGAAAACAACCAACATAGTCAACCTACTAAAAGAGTATCAAGATGCTTTTTCCTGTGACTACAAGGAATTGAAAGGAGTTGTAGAGGAAATGGGTGAAATGAAGATTGAACTTATTACAAGAGAAAAACCAATTAAAAAATTATCATACAAGTTTACACATTAATATAAACCGATCGTTCAGAAATATATCCAAGGAATTATACAAGCATGTATTATTACCCTATTGATAAGGAAGAATTGGAAAGTCCCATGGGGGTACAACTAGAGAAGCATGATCCCCCAAAATTAAGAATTTGTGTTGATTTCCAAGAACTCAACAAACCAACTGTGACAGATCCAATCCCCAACCCCTTTGTTAATTAAATCATCAATAAAGGCGTTGGTCATGAATTCTATTCATTCACTGATGGGTTCGCATGATATAACTATGTGCCAATAGAAAAAGAAGATGAGGAAAAAACAACATTTGTGTCAGAATTTGGATATTTTGCCTATAGAGTGATGCCATTAAGATTGAAGAATGCACCATCCATTTTTTCGAGAATAGTTGTTAAAACATTTCAAAAGCATATCTAAAAAACCATGGATGTATACTTCGATGACTAGACAATATATAGTCTATTAAAAAATTACAAACAATGGATTCGACTGATGCTTGAATAATGTAGACAGATTCAACAATCATTAAAAAATAGAAAATGTATATTTTCCGCACCTATTGGAATCCTGTTAGGACATGTGGTATGTAAATATTGGGTAAAGTTCGACATGGCTAAGATTAAAATTATTCCTGATCTAAAACCACCTGTGAATAAAAAACAAATCAAAATTTCATTAGGACACACTGGATATTATAGAAAGTTTATATTCCACTACTCGGACATCACCTTACCAATTGATGAGCTCTTACGAAAATATGTTGAATTTAAATGGAGGAAATATTGTTAGCAATGCTTTAAATTCTTAAAGAAGAATTTGGTCGAAGAACCCATTCTAAAATTTCCAGAGTAGTCGATAAAATTTCATGTCCATGTCAATGCATCCAATTTGTTGTCAGGTCAGTATTATTACAACCATATGATGACACGATGGATCATCCAAATGTGTATGTGATTCGAAAAATGAATATTGTAGAAATAAATTATTCGACTTTGGAAAGAGAATCCCTATCAATGATTTTTTCTCTACAAAACTTTTGTCACTACTTACTTGCAAATCCCCTTAAACTTTTTACATACCGTCAAGAACAAAAATAATTGGTAAATAAACTAGTTCATCAAGGAAATATTTTTTGTTGGTGAAAATTATTTCAGGAATTTGAATTCGACATAATCATATGACCAGGGAAAAAGAATGTTAGACCTGATCACCAATCACGACTAGAAACATTAGAAGATCTGATAGGCTTCAACGATGATATTCGAGATGCACATTTATTTCGAGTCAAAGATTCCCCTAAATATTTAGAAGATATTTCCAACTTCCTAGAAGAAGGAAAGGCCACAAAGGACCTCCCAACAAACAAAAAGAAAGTTCTAGCCCTAAAACTTGCACCTTTCACAATCATCAATGGATACTTATATAAAATGGGAATGGATGAGGTTTTCAGATGTGTGCCAGAAAATGAAAGGGACGAAATAGTCAACAAAGCACATGCAGGAGCAGCTGAGGGTCATTTTTAGGCTGACACGACAACCAGAAAGGTACTACAAGCAGAGTTGTGCTGGCCAACTTTGCATAAATATTGTCGAGATCAAGTAAGAAAATGTGATAGTTTTCAAAGGCTTGGATGAACCTTGTGGAAAACTAAATTCCACTAAGTTCGATAAAATCCAATCAAGACATCAAAATTTGGGCTATCGACTTTGTCAAGCCATTTCCACAGAGGGAAATAAGAACTAGTGTCAAGTAAATCATTACTGCAGTTGAATATGTGACCAATTGGGCAGAAGTTGAGCTAGTCAAATCTTTCACTAAAGAGGTAGCAACAAAACTCAACTACGAGAAAATAATTATAAGGTTTGGTTGTCCTCTGACACTAATCAATGACCAGGGAACTCACTTTGTGAATGAAACAATTAAATCTCTACTCAAATTTTTTTTAATCGACCATAGAAAAATGACAACTTATCACCCACAAGAAAATGGGGTAGTCGAATCATTTAATAAAGCATTAGCCAAGGGATTTACAAAGATTTGCAGCATAAACAAATATGTCTGGGATGATAATATTCATGCAATCCTATGGGTGTATATATCATCATTCAAAATATCGGCTAAGTAGAATCTGTTCAAGCTAGTATAGGGCCAAGAATTTTTTATCCCTTTATAATTTTGGACCAATTCCAAGAAGGCTTCAATTGTAGTAAAATTTGATGAGAGAAAAAGTAGGAAGAAGAAAGGTTAATAGAAATCCATCACCAAGAGAATTAGAAGAAACAACAAAAAGTGTTTCATGATTGACGCATAATGAAAAAACATATAAAATAGGGAGACTTAGTCTTACTGTATGACAATCGCATAAAAGGAAAACCCAAAAAATTGGAAAAAACATGGCTTGGGCCTGATGTGGTGGAAGATATTTGATCGAATGGAGCAGTCCCACATAGAACATTATTGGGGAAACCATTTAAGAAAGTAATTAATACTTCCGATTTAAAAAAGTATCATGAATAAAAGAAAGTAACCTTGTTGGAAAAATATAGCATGGAATTGCCAACATGAATCAACTAAATAGACTAATCATACTTATGGAAAATAAAACCTCCTTAAAATTAATAAACAAGAAATAGTTAGACAAACTCAGGTATAGAAAACTGAAAAGATAAAGTATTCAAAGAACAACCATAGTGCTAAACAAAACCATCCATAAAGTAAAATGGAGAGGAAAAGAATCCCTTGGTCGAGCCTGAGACAAAGGAACAAAATATATTCTCGACATCCCATGCCATCGACTGACTTACAAAAAATTATCATAAGAAGAGAATCAAGCAAAACGATCCATCTAGGAGCAATAAATCGAATTTCAAGTGAGCGTAGATTAGGTGAGCATAGATCAAATTAAAATAGACCAAGAGAACATGAAACAAATTGGCATAAAAAAACGATATCATTTAGACTCATTTAAAATTGGCAAAATGAGCAAGCAAAAAAGCCATCACCAACATCCACTATGTCAATCTAGTAATAAAAATGGCTCAAGAATACCCATCATTCAACCCACATATCATCCATGTATAAATAGAGGATACCTCGTCGGTCGAACCCAAAACAATGTCGACCGAGAAAACACCAACTTCGGTAGAGAAAGGGCATGTAATTCCAGGTAGATAAAGGCCAAACAAAGCATTAATGATGGAAACGAGTGTTTTGCATCTTTACACACAACCATCCATTAAATGGACACATGAGATAATAAAGTACAATATATTTCATTTAATGACCAACGTAACATAAATGAATTCCAGCCGAGAAATAATTTAAACGTCCACTTGCTCAACTCACCGGTGCCACCAATATTTATGAATAAAGAGCACAAAATATGAGAACAACTAGATTCATTGAACCCAACACTCTCGCCATTAGCTATAAATATGGAAGAATCATACGACTTTGCCTCATTTTTATTTTCTCCTCCACAACTAGGTATAGAGCAGAGCACATAGTCGATTGAACTTGTAAACTCATCAACCGTGCTCGAAACAAGTAATCAAAATCCACAAATTTCAAGGATGAGAGGTCAAGTCGGTAGTGCAACAAAAGGATAAAGAGTGATGCAAGTTTTTTACACAACTACTGTGATGTTGTTGAAAATCCATATGCAAAATATCCATCTATCAAAGATGGAGGAATAAAATTGGAGCAAGCACTGGATAAATTTCATAGAATGGGAAATGAAGGAAGGAAGTTGGAAAGGAGAAACCAAATTCCTAAAAAAGAAAATATTTTGACATATCCTTGGCACCCCGCAAGTAGCTGACATGGGTCGATGGAAACAATATGCAGAAAAATTCATTGTTAGTCAGTATCATCAAGACTACCTCTATGTAACAGCCCTAGTAGTATATATACTTAGGGATTATTAAGTAAAAGATTTATTAAGTAATTAATTTTTCCTAACATGTTAATAACTAAACAACAATTGTTCTAATGATATTAATTAAGTATTTATTAATTAATTAAAGGTTATAATTTTGATTGATTAATTAATTAATTAATTACCTATTACATTTAATAACATGAGTATTAAATTTAAAAGATTAATAAGTTATATTGTTTAAATTGAAAAGGTTACGTGCATGGAAAGGGATAACATATTAATTACGAGAGGATAAAATGATAAAGGAAAGGATAAGGGGCATTGACTAGAAGTAGGTAAGGAAGTAAATGCATGAGGTGGTGAAGGAAGGATATGGAGGCAGAGGAGGTTTACGAAGGGATTATCATTCGAGAGGAGATTTTGGGGATGTATTTTTGGGGACTCTCTTGGATTTGTAGAGAGGAGTTGAGTTTTGGAGTGGGATTGGATGAGTACAGGCACTAGTTTGCTGTAGGTTTTAGGCACGGGGGCTAGGATATCCATATGATATCTTGGAGCTAGATAATTGTCCTAGTTGGTAGGGAGGATAGTAGGTTTGGGCAGCGTTGGTCAGTGCATCAGGCAGCAGGGAGGAAACAACAAAGCAGGAAAGCAACAGCAAGGCAGTAAGGTGAATTAGCATCAGACCCAGGTATTTAAATTGTGTGTTTGTTTTTATTTTGCTATAAAATTTTATTATTTGTTGATAAATCTATATGCGAATGTGCTCAATATAAAGGAATTATTGAATTTTATTGTTATGTTGTAGAATTGATTGATGTTAATTAAATTGGCCACTACAAATGGTATCAGAGCTTTTGTTTGAAATATGGGCCTAAGGGCCAAAACTCCAAGCTCTCACTCCAGCAACGCTTAACCTACAAACAAAACACAAAAATTTAAAAAAAAATAGAAAAAACATAACTGCAATACAAATTGAAAATGTAAAAACAAATTACCAAAGTAAAACATACAACTTATTACAATTACTTGACCCCAATTAGATTTTCTTTAAATTATATTCAATATCAAAGTAATTACAACTTGCTAAAATGAAGTGGAGCTCTATAGTGTGGAGGATTTTAAGCAGGGGAAGGGGGAAACTTTGTGAACTCGTAAACATGAAATTCAACACAACCTCTCTTCAGCAAAGACTCTATTGTTATTTTCGAGGAGTTTTTTGACACAGGGAGGCCGAGGAAGTGTCCTCTATCTACTGAATTTAAAAACAAAGATTTTATTCGTATAGGAAATCCTGTACTTGTATGATGTAAAGAATTAAAATTTAATTTTAATAAAATTAATAATAAAAAAAAACTACAAAATTATAGGAGTAAGACTAAGTAGTCAAATAGCACATAGCTGTGCAGGGGGGATTTCTTATACCACAAATAAGAGGTTTCATAATTTGATGGGCCTAGCAAGAAACAACAAATAAAACCCCTTCGTAACCTTAAAAACTGTGGTATTATTAATAGTATCATAAATTCTACTCCTAAGAAACACAGAGGGATCGCTGCAATGAAGATAAATTCTACACTAAGTAAATAGCATCTAGCTGAGGAATTTTATAGTGAAGAAACCATCGAAAAAAAAACTTGCTCCTTAAAATCCTTTCCAACATCAATCAAAACGTAGTGATGATTTCCATCTTCTTCGTGGTCAATCAAAAGCGAAGGATTGCACCTGTAATTTCTATTGGTTTCAGGAGGGCTCAACATTGCCTTGTGGCACACTTCACATGGAGGATCCGATGGATGCATCAGGCACCTTGGAGTAGGCACTCCATATGAACATCCAGTTCCCATAAATATCAAAGCAGATCCTTCACCAGATCGAACCCCGTTAGTATCTCCATTACTGTAGCACTTGTTTGTATCCATTTTGACTTGGGAGTGAATCGAACCTGGGATGCCCATGAGAATATATTGAATCAAATTATCAGTATAAAGACTCCACTGAATGTGTTTGGCCGAGGATGATTTATAGGATTCTAGTTTGTGAAACTAAGTAAATGCAATGGAAGCGTGGTGGGTTAGTGCACTACCACGACAACATCGAGGGTGGATAATCATCTGGATAGAGCTGTTAAGGGGTTCAATATAATACCTTGTCCGAAAAATAGAGCAACACAGAAGGCATAAATTTAGAATCTCCTCATTGGGGTATAAGGAACATGGAATTTGATTCAAAAAGAGAGTCAGATTGACCAAAACGAACATGGAATAAGGAATGGATAGCCCACAATTAGGGTTAAAGTGCAGAAATCTTATCTAGGATCATAATATAGGTGATACATTGCACTTAAATGGATTGGTACGACTCAAGGAACCCAAATCCCTTAACTTGTAACTGGGTTCTTCAACTAACTTAAAGTATAAAGAATCCAATACCCTAATATAGTGCAGAATGAAGACCAAGGATCTGATCTAGGTACCCAATCTAAGAAATCCCTAGTCCATACCAGGATTTTTCGCATCGTGAACCCATAAGCTCCAATTGGGTTATAGATAATCAATAGTTTAAGAAGGGATATCCAGGAAATTCTTCGCTAGTGTTTGGCATCTTGGTTCGAAACCCTAATCGTCCACAAAAAAAGAAGTGAAAACCCATGTCCCCAAAATCTGGAGAGATCTCAGACACACTGAGAGAAGTGGGGAAAAAGACAATCAAGATGAGCAAATCAGAATTAAGAAAATCATCGGCACACTTGAGAAGAGTTGGCATAAATCCAAGCCTTCACAGACCCCAACAAAACCCTGCAGAAATCCTACTAAAGCGCTCCCATAGAACCTAAGAAAAAAAATAAAAATCCTTCGAAACATCACCCCTTAAAAAAAAAAAAATGGAGCAAACACACATTTTTAAAGCCGAAGCCGCACTCGAGCTCGAGAGGTTTAGAGTCGAAGGATAGAATCCATGCAAAGAATAAAACAATTATACAACTAACAACTAAAATTTTCCATAAGAACAAAACGAAAGAAAAACCAGCCAACTCGCGACTCACCCCAAAACTCCATTTTCATGAGTAGAATTCGTTGCAGCAGGTTATATTGCAGAGCAAGCTCAATGGAGCAAATAACGCAACAAAAAACCACTAAAGCCATTTCTCAACGCATTTCCAAGGGGGAGGAGTTCGTGGACATTACCAAAACTTTGCCACCGTAGCAGAGAGGGAGAAGCTGAGGGCGCATTTGCATAGGGAGAGAGAGGCAACAGT
>JZKD02S0439550.1:143766-181333 GCA_000966675.3 Picea glauca | reverse complement strand
ATAGTATGCAATTACATGATGATAATGCATAGAAATGTATGAGTTGTGTTACAGACTAATCTGCAGGTTAAGGGCTATGAAATAGCCAAGGGATAATGATGATGAAAGTGGATATTAGGACCACTAACCGAGAAACATTATGGTATGAATATTGCATGTGAAATTTATATTGGTTTGGATGCATTGCTATGATATGTGGACCAGTGCATGATTTCAGGTGATGACACTGCCCAAAACTGAATAAATGATGACAAAACCTCCAGCAACCTGGTGCCATTGTGTATTCCATTGTAGGGTGTGGACCCTAGTCTTGCTAGGAGGGATAGAGGAATTTCCCACTGTGTATCCTCCATTGTAGGGTGTGGACCCTAGTTATGATTAGGAGGGGTGGAGGCATTTTCCCGCGTGTATCCTCCGAAACCTGAAGTCATGGTAGGACGGTGTTAGTTCACTCTCCCCAAGATGTGTGATGATGACTGTCAGATGCCTGCTAGGGAAGATTGGTCGAGATAGCGACACTTCCACTTACAGGTTCTATTTGGAGTTAGGTAAATATAGTTGACACTCCAAGATAGTCTAGCAGAGGAAGGATAGGAATGGAGATGGAAGTAGGTTAGGGAGGAAGGATGAGTAGTGATAGTTGAGATGGTATGGAGATCTGTCTTGTGGTGGAATTTAATGTTTTCCTTTCAAAATAAAAAAGAGAAATGTGTATATATGAATATTCATTATTACGTAACTAAACTACAGTTGTCTAAAATAAAATTGTTGAACCAGATAATAGTAATTAAAGGATTTCTCAAACAATTGATTGGTTGTTGTCTTTTATAAAAGACTAGTCTTGTTGACTGGATTGGATGCATACATAAATTACTAAAGGATGATAGTTTTGATTATTAGTACATGCACGAGACTTGTATGTACTAGCTACACATGCATTTCTTATACATATACACTAGTAGGTATGAGTTTTCTTGACTTACTCACTGATAATGTCAGTTAATTGTTATGAATGTGTGAACCATGTTTCTTTTCCTTGTACCATAAGACACCTTAACTTCAGGAAGAAGTTTCCTGAAGGGTGGGTGTATGTAATAGCCCTAGTAGAATATATACTTATGGATTATTAAGTAGAAGATTTATTAAGTAATTAATTTTTCCTAACATGTTAATAAATAAACAACAATTGGTATACTGATATTAATTAAGTATTTATTAATTAATTAAAGGTTATAATTTTGATTGATTAATTAATTAATTAAATACCTATTACATTTAATAACATGAGTATTAAATTTAAAAGATTAATAAGTTATATTGTTTAAATTGAAAAGGTTACATACACGGAAAGGGATAACATATTAATTACGAGAGGATAAAATGATAAAGGAAAGAATAAGGGGCATTAACTAGGAGTAGGTAAGGAAGTAAATGCATGAGGCAGTGAAGGAAGGATATGGAGGTGGAGGAGGTTTACGAAGGGATTATCATTCAACAAGAGATTTTGGGGATGGATTTTTGGGGGCTCTCTTGGATTTGCAGAGAGGAGTCAAGTTTTGGAGTGGGATTGGATGAGTACAAGCACCAGTTTGTTGGAGTTTTTGGGCATGGGGGCCAGGATATCCATATGATATCCTGGAGCTAGGTAGTTGTCCTAGTTGGCAGGGAGGATAGTAGGTTTGGGTAGTGTTGGTCAATGCATTAGGCAGCAAGGAGGCAACAACAAAGAAGGAAAGCGATAGCAAGGCACCAAGGCAAATTAGCATCAGACCCAGGTATTTAAATTGTGTATTTGTTTTTATTTTTCTATAAAATTTTATTATTTGTTGATAAATCTATATGCGAATGTGATCAATATAAAGGAATTATTGAATTTTACCGTTATGTTGTAGAATTGATTGATGTTAATTAAATTGGCCACTACACTCTGGTTGGATCAAGTAATAGCAATAATCGACAACCTCATCTACCAAATCATGCACATTGTGAGATCAGAGTCCAAAGTACTGAAGTCGACCAACACTAATGATTGGATATACCTTTTGACGAGGTTGACGAGAGCCAAAAACTATAAGGGGTTGATGATCAACAAAATTACCGACCTAAGATCCTCCCAGACTACCATAATAATTTTTTTTTGTTTCACACTAGAAGGTCAGACATTCAAGGTCAATTTTATATTTTCCATGTCGAAGGAGGATCTACATCGACATGCAATTTTGTGTTGGTAGAAGAAAAATAATTCTCAACTGCACAAAGGATCGGCATGGAAAATATAAAAGGGTCGGGATAGAGCTTCCAGTGAAAAAATACCACCCAACACCACAA
This sequence comes from Picea glauca, assembly GCA_000966675.3. Lineage (NCBI taxonomy): Eukaryota > Viridiplantae > Streptophyta > Pinopsida > Pinales > Pinaceae > Picea > Picea glauca. The sequence continues at coordinate 179,005 of JZKD02S0439550.1, read as the reverse complement.
CATCATGTGAAGTCAGTATTAAGTATATCCACAGAACAAAAAGAAGACCAGGAACAACCCGACTTCCCAAAAATATTTACAAAAATTAAAGAAGGAGAACACCACCTCAATGAAGCAAAACCACCATAATGGATGCATGCAAAAATCAAAACAAGGGAATTATACATATCAAATGATGGTCGACCAAAAATGGTACGAACAATTGACTAATCGTCTGACAAGAAAACAACCGACATAGTCAACCTACTAAAAGAGTATCAAGATGTTTTTGAATGTGACTACAAGGAATTGAAAGGACTTGTAGAGGAAATGGGTGAAATGAAGATTGAACTTATTCCAAGAGAAAAACCAATTAAAAAATGATCATACAAATTTACACATTAATATAAACCGATCGTTCAGAAACAAATCCAAGGAGTTCTACAAGCATGTATTATTTACCTTATTGATAAGGAAGAATTTGAAAGTCCCATGGTGGTACAACCATAGAAGCATGATCCCAAAAAATTAAGAATTTGTGTTGATTTCCAGGAACTCAACAAACAAACTGTGACAGATCCAATCCCAAACCCCTTTGTTAATTAAATCATCAATAAATCTGTTGGTCATGAATTCTATTCATTCACTGACGGGTTTGCATGATATAACCAGGTGCCAATAGAAAAAGAAGACGAGGAAAAACAACATTTGTGTCAAAGTTTGGATCTTTCGCCTATAGAGAGTAATGCCATTTGGATTGAAGAATGCACCATCCATTTTTTCTAGAATAGTTGTTAAAACATTTCAAGAGTATATCTAAAATACCATGGTTGTATACTTCGATGAATCAACAATATATAGTCTATTCAAAAATCACATACAATGGATTCGACTTATGCGAGAACGATGTAGATAGATTCAACCATCATTATAAATCAGGAAATGTGTATTTTCCACACCTATTGGAATCCCGTTAGGACATGTGGTATGTAAATATGGGGTAAAGTTTGACATGGCTAAGATTAAAATTATCCTTGATCTAAAACCACCTGTGAATAAAAAACAAATCAAAATTTTATTAGGACACACTGGATATTATAGAAAGTTTATATTCCACTAAGACATCACCTTACCAATTGATGAGCTCTTATGGAAAGATGTTTAATATAAATGGAGGAAATATTGTTAGAAATGCTTCAAATTATTAAAGAAGAATTTGGTCGAAGAACCCATTCTAAAATTTCCAGACTAGTCGATAAAATTTCATGTCCATGTCAATGCATCCAATTTGTTGTCAGGTTGGTATTATCACAACCATATGATCACACTATGGATCATCCAAATGTGTATGTGATTCGAAAAATGAATATGGTAGAAATAAATTATTCGACTATGGAAAGAGAATCCCTATCAATGATTTTTTCTCTACAAAATTCTTGTCACTACATACTTGCAAATCCCTTTAAAGTTTTTATAGACCATCAAAAACAAAAATAATTGGTCAATAAACTAGTTCATCAAGGAAATATTTTTCATTGGTTAATATTATTTCAGGAATTTGAATTCGACATAATCATATGACCAGGGAAAAAGAATGTTCGACCTAATCACCAATCACAACTAGAAACATGAGAAGATCCGACAGGCATCAACAATGATATTCGAGATGCACATTTATTTAAAGTCGAATATTCCCCTAAAGATTTAGAAGATATTTCCAACTTATTAGAAGAAGGAAAGGCCACAAAGGACCTCCCTAAAAACAAAAAGAAAGTTCTAGCCCTAAAAGTTGCACCTTTCACAATCATCAATGGATACTTATATAAAATGAGAATGGATGATGTTTTAACATGTGTGCCAGAAAATGAAAGGGAGGATATAGTCAACAAAGCACATGCAGGAGCAGCTGGGGGTCATTTTTAGGCTGACATGACAACCGGAAAGGTACTACAAGCAGAGTTGTGCTGGCCAACTTTGCATAAATATTGTCGATATCAAGTAATAAAATGTGATAGTTTTCAAAGGCTTCGATGACCCTTGTGGAAAAACTAAATTCCACTAGCTTCAAGCTCTCAAAATTTGGGCTATCGAGTTTTTCAGGCCATTTCCACAGAGGGAAAGAAGAACTAATTTCAAGTACATCATTACTGCAGTTGAATATGTGACCAAGTGGGCAGAAGTTGAGCCAGTCAAATCTTGCACTAAAGAGGTAGCAAAAAAACTCATCTATGAGAACATAGTTACAAGGTTTGGTTGTCCTCTGACACTAATGAACGACCATGGAACTCACTTTGTGAATGAAACAAATAAATCTCTACTCAAATTTTTTTTAATTGACCATAGAAAAATGACAACTTATCACCCACAAGAAAATGTGGTAGTCGAATCATTTAACAAAATATTAGCCAAGGGACATACAAAGATTTGCAGCATAAAAAAATATGTCTGGGATGATAATCTCCATGCAATCCTATGGGTGTATATATCATCATTCAAAAGACCAGCTAAGTAGAATCTATTCAATCTAGTATACGACCAAGAAGTTTTTATCCCTTTATAATTTCAGACCAATTCCAACAAGGTTTCATCTATAGTAAATAGTGATGAGAGAAAAAGTAGGAAGAAGAAAGGTTAATAGAAATCTATCACCAAGAGGTTCAGAAGAAACAACAAAAAGCGTGTCATGATTGACACATAAAGAAAAAATATATAAAATAGGGAGACTTAGTCTTACTGTATGACAATCACATAAAAGGAAAACCAAAAAAAATGGAAAAAACATGGCTTGGGCCTTATGTGGTGGGAGATATTTGATCGACTGGAGTGGTCCACTTAGAACATTATTGGGGAAACCATTTAAGAAAGTAATTAATACTTCCCATTTAAAAAAGTAATTAATACTTCCCATTTAAAAAAGTATCAAGAATAAAAGAAAATAACCTTGTTGGAAAAATATAACATGGAATTGCCAACATGAATCAACTAAATAGACTAATCATACTTTCGGAAAATAAAACCTCCTTAAAATTAATAAACAAAAAATAGTTAGACAAACTTAGGTATAGAAAACTGAAAAGATAAAGTATTTAAAGAACAACCATAGCGCTAAATAAAACCATCCATAAAGTAAAATGGAGAGGAAAAGAATCCCTTGGTCGAGCCTAAGACAAAGGAACAAAAGATATTCCCGACATCCCACACCATTGACTAACTTATGAAAAATAATCGTAAAAAGAGAATCAAGCGAAAGGATCAGTGCAGGATCAATAAATCAAGGTTAAAGTGAGTGTATATTGGGTGAGCGTAGATCAGATGAAAATAGACCAAGAGAACATGAAACAAATTGGCATAAAAAATACGATATCATTTAGACTCATTTAAAATTGGCAAAATGAGTGAGCAAACAAGCCATCACTGACATCGACTATGTCACTCCAGTAATAAAGATAGCTCAATAATACCCATCATTCGGTCCACATATCAGCCATGTATAAATAGAGGAGACCTCTTCGTTTGGACCCAAAACAATGTCCACTGAGAAAACACCAACTTCAGTAGAGAAAGAGCATATAATTCCAGGTAGATAAAGGCTGAATGAAGCATTAATGATGAAAATGAGTGTTGTGTATCCGCTCACACAACCATCAATTAAATCAACACATGATAAATTAAAGTACAATATCTTTCATTTAATGATCGACTTGACATAAACGAATGCCAACCGAGCAACAATTTAAATGTCCACTTGCTCAACTCACTAGTGCCACCAATATTTATGAAGAAATAGCACAAAATACGAGAACAACTAGATTCATTGAACCCAACGCTCTCGCCACCATCTATAAATATGGAAGAAGCATACGACTTTGCCTCATTTTTATTTTCTCCTCCACAACTAGGTATAGAGGAGAGAGCACAGTCGATTGAACTCGTAAACTCATCAACCGTGCTTGAAACCAGTAATCAGGATCCACAAATTTCAAGGATGAGAGGTCAAGTAGGTAGTGCAACATAAGGATCAAGAGTGAGGCAAGTTTTTGACACAACAACTACGACGTCATTGAAAATCCATATGCAAAAAATCCATCTATCAAAGATGGAGGAATAAAATTGGAGCAAGCACTGGATAAATTTCATAAAATGGGAAATGCAAGAAGGAAGTTGGAAAGGAGAAACCAAATTATTAAAAAAAAGAAATAACTCGACATATCCTTGGCACCCTGCAAGTAGCTAACATGGGTCAATGGAAACAAGAAGAGGAAAAATTCATTGTTAGTCAACATCATCAAGAATACCTTTGGTTGGATCAAGCAATAGCAATCATCGACAACCTCATCTACCGAATCATGCACATTCTGAGATTAGGGTCCAAAGTATCGAAGTCAACCAACAATAGTGATTGGATACAATTTTTGACGAGTTCAGTGATAGCCAAAAACTATAAGGGGTTGATGATCAACAAAATTACCGACCTAAGATCTCACCAGACTACCATAATAATTTATTTTTGTTTCACACTAGTAGGTCAGACATCCGAGGTCAATTTTATATTTTCCATGTCGATGGAGGATCTACATTGACATGCAATTTTGTGTTGGTAGAAGAAAAATAATTCCCGATTGCATGGAGGATCGACATGGAAAATATAAAATGGCCAAGACAGAGATTCCAGTGGAAAAAATACCACCCAACACCACAACATCATGTGAAGTTAGTATTAAGTATATCCACGGAACAAAAAGAAGACCAGGAACAATCCGACTTCCCAAAAATATTTACAAAAATTAAAGAAGGAGAACACCACCTCAATGAATAAAAACCACCATAATGGATGGATGCGGAAATCAAAACAAAGGAATTCTATATATCAAATGATGGTCGACCAAAAATGGTACGAATAGCTAATAAATGGTTTAACAAGAAAACAACTGACATAGTCAACCTACTAAAAGAGTATCAAGATGTTTTTGCATGTGACTACAAGGAATTGAAAGGACTTGTATAGGAAATGGGTGAAATGAAGATTGAACTTATTCCAAGAGAAAAACCAATTAAAAAATGATCATACAAATTTACACATTAATATAAACCGATCATTCATAAAGAAATCCAAGAAATTCTACAAGCATGCATTATTTACCCTATTGATAACAAAGAATTGGAAAGTCCCATGGTGGTACAACCAGAGAAGCATGATCCCAAAACATTAAGAATTTGTGTTGATTTCCAGGAACTCAACAAACAAACTATGAAAGATCCAATCCCCAACCCCTTTGTTAATTTAATCATCAATAAAGTCAATGGTCACGAATTCTATTCATTCACTGACAGGTTCACATGATATAACTAGGTGCCAATAGAAAAAGAAGATGAGGAAAAAAAAACATTTGTGTCAGAATTTGGATCTTTCGCCTATAGAGTAATGCCATTTGGATTGAGGAATGCACCATCTATTTTTTTGAGAATAGTTGTTAAAACATTTCAAGAGTATATCTAAAAAACCATGGTTGTATACTTTGATGAATATGCAATATATAGTCTATTAAAAAATTGCATACAATGGATTCGACTTATGCTAGAACAACGTAGACAGATTCAACAATCATTAAAAATAAGGAAATGTATATTTTCCACGTCTATTGGACTCCTGTTAGGACATGTGGTGTGTAAATATGGGGTAAAGTTCGACATGGCTAAGATTAAAATTATCCTTGATCTAAAACCACCTGTGAATAAAAAACAAATCAAAATTTTATTAGGACACACTAGATATTATAGAAAGTTTATATTCCACTACTCAGAAATCACCTTACCAATTGATAAGCTCTTACGAAAAAATGTTGAATTTAAATGGAGGAAAGATTGTTAGAAATGCTTCAAATTCTTAAAGAAGCATTTCGTCGAAGAACCCATTCTAAAATTTCAAGACTAGTCGATAAAATTCAATGTCCATGTCGATGCATCAAATTTGGTGTTAGGTCAGTATTATCACAATCATATGATGACACGATGGATCATCCAAATGTGTATGTGATTCAAAAAATGAATATGGTAGAAATAAATTTTTCGACTATGGAAATAGAAGCCCTATCAATGATTTTTTCTCTACAAAAGTTTTGTCACTACTTACTTGCAAATCCCTTTAAAGTTTTTATAGACCATCAAGCACAAAAATAATTGGTAAATAAACTAGTTCATCAAGGAAATATTTTTTGTTGGTTAATATTATTTCATGAATTTGAATTCGACGTAATCATATCATCGAGGAAAATGAATGTTCGACCTGATCACCAATCACGACTAGAAACATGAGAAGATCCAACATACATCAATGATGATATTCGAGATGCACATTTATTTAGAGTCAAAGATTCCCCTAAAGATTTAGAAGATATTTCCAACTTCCTATAAGAAGGAAAGGCCACAAAGGACTTCCCAAAAAAGAAAAAGAAATTTCTATCCCTAAAAGTTGCACCTTTCACAATCATCAATGGATACTTATATAAAATGAGAATGGATGATGTTTTAGGATGTGTGCTAGAAAATGAAAAGGAGGATATAGTAAATAAAGCACATGTAAGAGCAGTTGGAGGTCATTTTAAGGCTGACATGACAACTTGAAAGGTACTACAAGCAGAGTTGTGCTTGCCAACTTTGCATAAATATTGTCGAGATCAAGTAAGAAAATGTGATAGTTTTCAAAAGCTTGGACAACCCTTGTGGAAAAACTAACTTCCACTAAGTCCAATAAACTCCAATCAAGCCCTCAAAATGTGGGCTATCGACTTTGTCAGGACATTTATACAGAGGGAAAGAAGAACTAGTGTCAATTACATCATTATTGCAATTGAATATGTGACCCAGTGGGCAAAAGTTGAGCTAGACAAATATTTCACTAAGGAGGGAGCAAAAAAACTCATCTACGAAAACATAATTATAAGGTTTGGTTGTCCTCTGACACTAATCAACAACTAGTGAACTCACTTTGTGAATGAAACAATTAAATCTCTACTCAAAAAAAATTTAATCGACCATAGAAAAATGACAACTTATCACCCACAAGAAAATGGGGTAGTCGAATCATTTAATAAAACATTAGCCAAGGGACTTACAAAGATTTGCAACATAAACAAATATGTCTGGGATGATAATATTCATGCAATCTTATGTGTGTATATATCATCATTCAAAATATCGGCTAAGTAGAATCTATTCAAGCTATTATATGGCCAAGAAGTTTTTATCCCTTTATAATTTCAGACCAATTCCAACAAGGTTTCATCTGTAGTAAAATTTGATGAGAGAAAAAGTAGGAAGAATAAAGGTTGATAGCAATTCATCACCAAGAGGTTCAGAAGAAACAACAAAAAGCGTGTCATGATTGACACATAAAGAAAAAGCATATAAAATAGGGAGACTTAGTCTTACTATATGACAATCGCATAAAAGGAAAACCCAAAAAATTGGAAAAAACATGGCTTGGGCCTTATGTGGTGGAAGATATTTGATCGACTCGAGCGGTCCAACTTAGAACATTATTGGTGAAACCATTTAAGAAAGTAATTAATGGTTCCCATTTAAAAAAGTATCAGGAATAAAAGAAAATAACCTTTTTGGAAAAATATAGCATGGAATTTCCAACATGAATCAACTAAATAGACTAATCATACTTATGGAAAATAAAACATGCTTAAAATTAATAAACAAAAAATAGTTAGACAAACTCAGGTATAGAAAACTAAAAAGATAAAGTATTTAAAGAACAACCATATCGCTAAATAAAACCAACCATAAAGTAAAATGGAGAGGAAAAGAATCCCTTGGTCAAGTCCGAGACAAAGGAACAAAAGATATTCTCAACATCCCACACCATTCACCGACTTATGAAAAATTCTCATAGGAAGAGAATCAAGAGAAAGGATCAGTCCAGGAGCAATAAATCAAGGTTTAGGTGAGCATAGATCAAATGAAAATAGACCAAGAGAACATGAAGCAAATTGGCATAAAAAAAGACGATATCATTTAGACTCATTTAAAATTGGAAAAATGAGCGAGCAAACAAGCCATCACCAACATTGACTATGTCACTCCAGTAATAAATATGGCTCAAGAATACCCATCATTCGGCCCACATATCAGCCATGTATAAATAGAGGAGACCTTGTCAGTCGGACCCAGAACAATGTCGACTGAGAAAACACCAACTTCGGTAGAGAAAGAGCATGTAATTCCAGACAGGTAAAGGCCGAAAGAAGCATTAATGATGGAAATGAGTTTTGTGTATCCACTTACACAGCCATCGATTAGATCGACACATGAGAAAATAACATAAAATATCTTTCATTTAATGACTGACATGACATAAACGAATGAGCAATAATTTAAATGTCCACTTGCTCAACTCACTGGTGCCACCAATATTTATGAAGAAAGAGCAGAAAATATGAGAAGAACTATATTCATTGAACCCAACACTCTCACCACCAGCTATAAATATGAAAGAAGCATAAGGCTTCGCCTAATTTTTATTTTCTCCTCCACAACTAGGTATAGAGCAGAGCACAAAGTCGATTGAACTCATAAAATCATCAACCATGCTCGAAACCAGTAATCAAGATCCACAAATTTCAAGGATGAGAGGTCAAGTCAGCAATGCAACAGAAGGATCAAGAGTGAGACAAGTTTTTGACACAACGAATGTGATGTCATTGAAAATCTAGATGCAAAATATCCGTCTATCAAAGATGGAGGAATAAAATTGGAGCAAGCACTGGATAAATTTCACAGAATGGGAAATGTAGGAAGGAAGTTGGAAAGGAGAAACCAAATTCCTGAAAAAAGCAATAATTCAACATATCCTTGGCACCCTGCACGTAGTTGACATGGTTTGATGGAAACAAGAAGAAGAAAAATTCATTGTTAGTCAGTATCATCAAGAATACCTTTGGTTGGATCAAGCAATAGAAATAATCGACAGCCTCATCTACCAAATCATGCACATTCTGAGATCAGGGTCCAAAGTATCAAAGTCGACCAACACTAGTGATTGGATACAATTTTTGATGAGGTTGGAGATAACAAAAAACTATAAGGGGTTGATGAACAACAAAATTACCGACCTAAGATCCCACTGGACTACCATAATATTTTTTTTTTCACACTAGTAGGTCAGACATCTGAGGTAAAGATGACAATGGTTGAGGAAATAGCTAAAGTCTATGAGAATGAAGAAAGGTTCAATTGGGAAGAACACTTGGCCAACATGATCATAACCAATTGAAAGGAAGTTCAAGATGAAGGAAAGGCCATCAAGTTTCCTTCACTATTAATATGGATAGAAATGGAACAATATGGGCCTATCGAAGAGGCAAGATCCACATATAAGAAAACCTCGATAATGTAAAAGTACATAGTCTTCTCTTCTAATCAAATAGGTACATCAAACTCAATCCCACTGCAAGAGATATTTTGACTATGGGTCTTAGGTTTGAAAGATAGTACACACAAATGGTGGTTTTGAAGAAGCATTCCTTCGAGCATTCCCAACACCCTGTCATATTCAACTTGACCTAGAATGCACAAAGTTGTGGTGTGGAGTCGCGTCAAAACTAGATCCAATAGAGTTACACTACCAACTGATAGTGGAAATTTTTTTTATAGAGATGAAAAGACAAACCAACTAGAACTTAGAAGTTCCTCCAAAATCATAAAATACAGGAGTACATGTAGTATTTCCACTAACCGATCAGGAGTAAGAAGAAGAAAAATAAGCAACTCTCTACACAATTCATTTTGTTGAAGACTTACATGCTCTCATAGTTGTACCTCCAAACCCTTCCCGAGGAAAAATAAAGAAATAGACCAAAAATAAAAAGGGGAAGAAGGTTGTTGAGGGAGAAGAACTCAATATCGACATAGAGGATATTTGCAGAGAAACATTTCAGTTAGAGGTGGGCATGAATTTAAACAACCCCATTATCCAAGAGAAAATGACAAGTATTACCACCAAGATCACTAAGAAGCTGAAGAAAACCTGAAAAGACATTGTTGTTATGAAAAAAATATACAATTCCTCAGTCAAACTGGGAATGAAGGAGGCTTTGCAAAAAGCTAAGGATCAAAAGTAGTAGTTCAAGAGAACACACTCAGGAAAATTTAAGTAAGAGCCAGACAAAGGTCACAATGAACATGACATAATGGGAAATAAGGACAAAATAAAAACCATGTAAGAAAATGACACTTGATGCTCCAATAGACCTCACCTGAGAGTCACCTCTACCAGAGCCAATACCCATCATAAAAGAACTTCCAAGAAATAAAAAGAGGAGGAAACTCATAATCACTGAGTCATCGGAAGAAACAAAATTGGATCATCCAGTAAATACAGATGATGTTGATATGGAAAATGTCAACATGGAACAACAAGATTCGGTCAAGGAAATTGACAAAAACTTGATACATCAACAATCGACTATAAAACCAACGTCACCACAACATTCAGTTGAATCAATACATTTTGGTGAGATGAACATCCTTACAAAAAAACATGTAGTCCATATGTTTGAGGCATTGGATAATAATGAACAAGTCTTGTGGATAACTGAGACACATCAGGATGAGGTCGAAAAAAATACTAAGGAAGAAAATCCATAAAGAGACATCCCCAGCATACAAATGGATAAATTTGAAAATCAGTAGACTAAGAGACCTTTTCCTAAGGTAAATTCCATTTATACTGAGTAGAATAACAGAGAAGGGATAGATATCTAAGACAAATAGGATATGGAGGTGAAAAACACCCAACATGAGGAGGAAGGAAAACATGAAATAAGTGAACAGAGCATCCCAACAACACAACAAATGGTAACAAAAGATGGTCAGATGTCCAAATATGAAGATAAAAGAAAGAAAAGGAAGCCATCCATGATTACCATCAGAATGACTAGAACAACTAATCCATCAGGTTTGTTGGTCGAGGCCTCATTCGACCTGACCACTATTTCCGAAAAACACTTGTTCGACTTACATGGAGCTATTTCAAAAGAATCAACAATAAAATGGAATAAGGTACTTAAAGAAGGAAGTCAGGTCGAGAGACTAAAACAAGAGAAAAATAATATATTGGATGGATGAAGGGAAGAAACCAGGATACATGAGGGGATAAAACATATATCAGAAGCACAAAATCCCCTAGAAGTCTTTACAGAGATAATTGACATAATGATCAAAACCAACATAGAATATCGACATCAAGTAGTGACTATGAAAAAATAAAAAGAAGAATTCGAACAACAACATGACTTAGCCATCAAAGATATTCAAACAAATCAGGAGTAGATGAAATAATATGAAGGGTTTCAAGGAGAACATACATAAATTAACCAATCAAGCTAGCACAATGATCTCTGTGTTAAGTGAATGGCTGACTCATTTTCCATATGCATTCAGTAAATTTCGAATACAAAAGGCTACAGTCGACAATGTATAAAGGGAAAGAAACTTGGCTACTGATAACAAAATAAAAGAAGCCCTCACTACACAACTAGAAGAAGAAAAATCAACGTAGTAACAACTATCATAGGAAGACTAGGAATGGAAGAAGGAGGAAAACATACTGCAGTTGGAAACTGACCAAGTAGCCAATCACCTTGGTCAAATCATATGTAAAATATAGGTCATATAACAACAATTTGAACAAGATTCAGGTACATCTCATACATCAAGTATAGCAGAGAAAGTCAACTTGATTTCCCAGTCAAAAATTCTAAATCTGGAAGCGCATGAGGCGATTGACACATGTTGTGAATTCATTCATCAAACAAAGCATTCAAGCCCTAGTATTATTCATACCTCCTTCAAAGTCATCATAGAAAGAGAAAAGAAGAAGGAGTCAATGAAACCATTGGAGGAAATCTAGGCATAATAAAACAGTCAGAAACAATACCTTAAGTTGGTGGACCATATAAATATTTTGTCTCCTCTTCTTACATGTTTATATTTCTCTCTTCATCTTCTACTTCTCCATATTGTAATTTTGTAATCAAAGTATGAAAAAAATTATTTTTTATAACCCCCACTTGCTCGAGATGAGAAAAGAATTGAGGTGGGGGGGATGTTGTAGGGGCTAAAAGAATTGAGGTGGGGGGGATGTTGTAGGGGCTAGTCGACTCTGTCGACTATACTTGACAGTCGAATAAGAACTATTTGGTTGACCGACGTAGTCAAAATTAGAGGGTGTTCGTAGTATCTGTTAACCAACTTACCAAGGGATTTAAGTAGTTACAACTTCTTGAAAGATGTATAAATAGACAAGCACATGAAGGCTCAAATTGCTTCCTGTGAGAGGTTATATGTAATTGTGTTTTACTTTTATATCATATAATAAATGATTATTCTTTGGTATCTCATTACTTGTGTATGTACTTATCTATGTCTATGTGTGTGCATGTATCCTTATGATGTCTATGGAAGGATCTACCGGTAACTCTCCCTACTTTTCCCTAGATTACAACACAAATCATTGCAACGATTTCTTATAATTTAATATCACCCACTTCCATTGGAGATCCAATTACCAAGAAAAAAAATGCAAGCTTCGAACACTCCCTGATAATCTTTCATAGAAGGTTCATATACACAAACTTTGAGTAAATACTGGGGATAAACACATCCCATAGATATTGTTAATCTATCTATCTATCTATCTATATATATATATATATATATATATAGAGAGAGAGAGAGAGAGAGGCTGCAAAAGAGATTTTATAATATCAGAAGGATTTTGTGAGTGTTCAATATATTCCCCTGCAATCTAAGAAAACGAATAAAGTACTGAGTGAAACAATAGATACTCAAGCAAGGTAGGATCAATAAGGAAACTACAACAAACCTGCACAAGTTATGTCCTGGCATCTTTAACCCTTATTACAATATCTATAAGTTTCCTTTATCCTTGATTGTCATCATGACAATGAGGAAGCCTTTGAGGTCACCTAGATTAGAGACATACCAGCCAAAGTCAACAACCAATTTATACACATTCTTGCTAAAAGTCAAAAGAATAACACCCAAGATTTCATCATAAAAATTTGGATGCAACAAATAATTGTAATGCATCAATAATCGTATAGAATAAATGAGGTTGTTCTCATATATAATCCCCCAACAATTATAGAATATATCTACAAAATTCCAAATTTCAAGTTTTTTAATTTTAGAACATCCTATGCCAAAAGAATTTAGATCTTTGTTGGAATAACAATTTTGCAAAGCTAACAGATCCCCCCAACAATTATAGAATATATCTACAAAATTTCAAATTTCAAGTTTTGTAATTTTAGAACATCCCATGCTGAAAGAATTTAGATCTTTGTTGGAATAACAATTTTACAAATCTAATAGATCCAATCTCAATAGAATCTATAAATCTTCTATATAACATCCAAAGGTCCCCTGTATTGTCAATCTTCCAATATGCAAACACATATCCATGAAAACCCAAAAATGTGGTTCTTCAAATCCAACTAGATATCATTCCTCTTAATTCTATTTTTCACACACTCTTATCTTGGAGCTACTTCCTCTTTCTTGGCACTTTGGATCTCTAACTCCCATTATCCACTAGGAAATATTTGTTGATACATGTCTTCATAATTCTTAACTATACTCAATCTCAAAAAATCAACACTGGAATCATTCTTCACCATAAAACATGTCCTTGGGTCTATCACTTCTTTTATCTACTCTTCAAATGTATTCCCCTTCATTCTTTGAACAATTGTACTATATTCCTCTTCAAATAAGTACACCTCAATAATGAGGGACTCATTCATTTGATAAAGGCCACCATATTCTGCTGAAAAATTTCTTAGCCTTCATCAATATTGATCATGTTGATATATTTCCTTTGTAAATAATTTCTCTTTTTCATTTGATATTGAATCACAAAATATTTCAAAGTTCTGACCTTTGTTCAATTATTTATTTTTGAATGTTTGTACACATATGTCTAATATTCCTTCTCACAATTTAAGCTATCTCCATCCAACATCTATAACTATACAATTTTTTAACAACCTTCCTTTCTTTGGTTTGAACATCTTCATTTTCAGTCACTTCCATTTGCTCCTGAAGGGGTGCATCTCTCAATCTATTCACTTCATAAATAATGACCCAAGCATTTAGAGTTGCTACCAACTGTACTATTAGATCCCTCTAATCTTCTTAAAAAAAGGTTCATTATCAAAGCTTGTTCAGTTACAAATTTTTTATTATGTTGTCCTCACTAAAGCATAAATGTTGATAAAGCTTGTTATATTACAAAAGGTTTCCTCTCCTTTTCCTTTACTTTGGAAGCACTGCGCTAAAGAATCAATAGTTGCACCTTACTTTCATAGTCTTTCCTTACAGATGCAAGATCAATTTCACAATGTCTAACTTTCACTTGAAATTGTTGAAGAGAATCTTTCAATTTCACCTATTTTTCTCAAAGTTTTGATGTTTTATTAAGAATGCTTGTGGTCACACTCTCTTTCTCATCATATGTTAATGGAAACTACTCTGTAAGGTTGTGTACCTCACTTCGTAAGTATTCTACCATGCTTTCTTTTTCCTGCTGAACATTACTGAGTGTTGCTTCTTCGCTTCTTACAAATTTTTTTGTTTATGCTCTTTACTAGATACTAGGGCAACCTCTAAAATAAACATATTCCTATGTGATTCTTCTCGTTCAGTAGCAAGTACATTACCAAAAATTTACACATTTTCGATGTACCATTGATAATTTACCACATCCTATTGAGCCTCATTCAACACTCTACCCAACCACTCAATTCGATCCTATGGTTCCATTGATTTTACTTAACTGGCAACTCAAAACTATCCAAGACCTCTTCCCATCTATGTTAACTAATTTGGCGGTTCAACTCCCTAACTATCCGCCTGTAACTGTAACAGTTTGCAAATGTCCTGCAACTGTCTACAACTGTCCCCCCATACTATATGTATTCGTTTTTCATTAATAAAAATATATTTGTTCTTGGTGTGAAGTATGGATTTTTGTTATCTAGCCTGTGTACAGTGGTATAAGAGGCATAGATTTTTTTAATAATGTTTTTTTTTTAAAAACTCCATGTTATTTTGAGTGGCTGCATGTATTTGGTGTCCCTGCATGAGAGGGCGTGAAATATTGGTGAAGCAGGTCCATATTTGAGAAGAGTCGACTAGTGTAGTTGCAGCGAAGGGACAACAAGTGCCCGAAGGCCCCTCTAGTGTCCAGTCACTTGGATTGTGCATGGGAGTCATTGTGAACAGTCTACACAGCAGCCAAGGTCGAAATTGTTGTGAGATTTTATTTTCTTTTTCTTGTGAAAGTGTAATTTCATTTACAGAGATTAGTTTACAATGCATTCATTAGTATCAATTATGGGAGTAGTGCTTTTCAGACAAGAAAATTACCAACAATCGTTTCGAAAAATTAAAAATACTCTTATTTTTAATGATTTATGGGAGGAAATTTGTGAAGGCAAGGATGACAATGGCCTAGATAAACCTACAGATGCTGGACAACTTGTAATTTGGAAGAGTAAAGATAAAAAGGCACAATCTTTAATTTATGCCTCAGTCACTGAAGAGGTAAGCAAACATATTCTTTCCAGCACCACAGTGTTTAAAGCATTAGAGAAACTAAAAGATATTTATGACTCCCATTCAGAGCTAGAAATTATACAATTGTTGATGAAGTTGTTTAGTCTGGAACTGAGAGATAATAATTCCATGAAGTTATCTTCCGAAATTAAAGCTCTTTTTCATGATATTGACTCAACTGGTGTCAAAGTTGATTTACAACTCACAACATTTATTAAATCCCTATATCCTACCTACTCGCACTACTTAGAGTCTCTTTAAGCTAGTGGATAGATGAAAGCCATGACTTTTGATACTCTTGTAGACAAAATTGTTGAAAGAGAGAAATCTTTTGGGAAGAAGAAATATTTTTCCACTTCCACAATTAAGACTTTGTGTCTTGCACAGAAAGAGCAAAAACGTAGAGGAGAGTCTGCTAGATTTGAAAATAGTCATAGAGGTCGTGGTAGGAGACCATTTAGAGGCAGGGGGGGTCATTATCATCGAGGAGACATACAACAAGATTATAGACAGGAAAAAAAATTTCATAATGATAAACAAGCTCTTAAGTTTTTTATGTGTGGTAAAATGGGTCATACATATTCTCATTGTCGCACTCCTTGGGAAAGGATTAGTGAGAAGAAAGAGCAACAACCTCCAGACAAAGGAAAACCACATGAATCTTCCAACTATATTGTTGCACATTGTAATCTTAGTATCAATGAAGTTTTTAGCACTTCTTTTGCTTCTTGGGAAGACACTTGGATTTTAGATACTGGAGCCACTTGCCATATGACCTTCAAAAGAGATTATTTTGAGATATTCAATAATCACATTGATGGAATAGTTTATTTTGCTGATAAGTCCCAGTTAAAGCCTTCAGGAATTGGATCTATTTGACTTCGCCTACCAAGACTTGCTGATTATATTTTGCATGATGTTCTTTATATTCCTCAATTAAAAAGAAATATGATGTCTCTCATACATATTAGGCAGCAAGGACATTCTATACATATGTTTGATGGTATAATTGAAATAAGAAAAGCATCTAATCAGGTGATTGTTATGACTGGTGTTGAAGAAGACAAACTTTTAAAACTTAAAGGGACATCCTCTTTTCAATATAATTCATCTCTTTTAGCTCAACATAGTGATACTTTGTCTTCTAGCTTATTATGGCATGCTTGTTTTGGTCATGTTAATTATGATAGTATCCATATTATGAAACAACAAGGTATTCAAGGTCTTCCTACTATTCCAATAAAGCTTTCTCCATGTAATGCTTGTATTTTAGGCAAGCATTGTAAACAACCTTTTTATGGATCTACTTCCCGAGCTTCTAGGAAGTTAGGTCTCATACATTCTATTTATGTGGGCCCATGCCTATTCAATCTGCAAATGGTAATAAATATCTACTGACTTTTATTGATGACTACACCAAGATGTGTTGGGTTTATCTGTTGAAAGAGAAATCTTAGTTTTTTGCAACTTTTAAGAATTTTCATTTATGGATTACAAATGAAACTCAACTTAATATTGGCACTCTATGATAATATAATGGTGGTGAATACACCTCTAATGAATTTGAAAAGTACTTACAAAATAATGGTATTAAACATTAGACCACCATCCCTTATACTCCACAACAGAACGGTGTAGCAGAGCACACGAACAGAACTTTGCTTAATATGGTAAGGTCAATGATGTTTTTTTAGAATGTCAGGTTGATGTTTTGGGGAGAAGTAGTACTTTGTGTCATTTATATTCACAATCATTGTCCTTCTACTGCCATCAATAATAAGTCCCCTTATGAATTATAGTATAATCATCTTCCTGTTGTTCAACATTTCAAAGTTTTTGGTTCTCCATGTTATGCGTTAATTCATAAACAACAATGCGACAAATTGGGTGCAAGAAGTCACAAATGTCTTTTCTTGGGGTATTCTAATACCTCCAGAGCTTATCAATTTATGATGAGGAAAACAAGAAATTTGTTATTGCAAGAGATGTTTTTTTTCTCGAATTTGCTAAAGATGCTTCTACTATTGATAGGAAACTCAATCATTTGGATAGATTCTCTTCCAAGAAGTTTTATTATGAATGGGATAGTGATCTCCCACATCCTAAAGGGGGGATTCATATTCTAGACCAATCTGTGTATTTTCCTTCAACAACACCAGAGAATGAGACCACATCAAAGAATGAAGAAAAATTAGTTGATAGCAATGATTTTGATGATAAAAATGTTTCTGTAGAAGAACAATTGGTTGATAATAATGTTCCTACTGAGGAAAAATTGGACGATAATAATGGTCCTGAAGAACCTATTTCAAACACTCTTGAAACTAAGCAAACATTGTAGCAATCAGTACGCAGATCAACACGAACCAAGACAATGCCAAAAAGGTTTGGTGAATTTGAGTTAAACTTTTCTATTGTTAATGAACCTACTACTTTTGAAGTAGCCATTAGTTGTAATGAATGGAAAGATGCAATGCCAAAAGAGTATGATGCTCTTATTAAAAATGGCACTTGGAGTTTGGTGGATCCTCCTATTAGCATCAAACCAATTGGTAGTAAGTGGATTTATAAAAGTAAATATAAAGTTGATGGTTCTCTTGATAAGCACAAAGATAGACTTGTAGAAAAGGGGTATGCACAAAAAGAAGGTATTGATTATACAGAAACATTTGCTCCTACAGTGAAATGGGGCACTATTAGAACCTTATTTTTTCTTGTATCTCAAAAAGGATGTAAAATACATCACATGGATGTAAAAAATGCCTTCTTAAACGAAGCTTTAAAAGAAGATGTTTATATGTTGCAGCCAAAGGGTTTTTCTGTTAAAGGAAAAGAACATAAAGTATGCAAATTGATAAAATCATTGTATGGTTTAAAACAAGCACCTCGTGCTTGGTATGAAAATTTAACTAAACATCTTCTCAAGTTGAATTATAAGCATTTCAATCTAGATGATGCAACTTTATCTGTTAAGAAAGTTGGAAGATCAGTTGTATATCTAGTTGTCTATGTAGATGATTTTCTTATCACAGGAAATAATGATTATTATATTGCATCTATTAAAAAAGAGTTGCAAAAGGTTTTTGATATGACAGATTTGGGATTACTACATTATTATCTAGGGATCGAAGTAGATAAAAAACCGAAGAACATTTTAATTTCTTAGAAGAAATATATTGGAGAACTATTGAGAAAATTTGAGATGAAGGATTGTAATCTTGTTTCTACTCCAATGGAGTAGAATTTAAAGCTTACCTCAAATGAAGGTAGTGCATTTGAAGATCCAACAAAGTACAGACAGCTTGTTGGAAGTTTAATTTATCTTACTACTACTCATCCTGATATAAATTTTGTTGTAGGAATACATTCCAGGTTTATGCATCAGCCCTGTGAAGGTCATTGGACAACAACAAAACAAGTGCTCAAATATTTAAAAGGAACTCAATCATATGGCATCAAATATTCTAAAGTTTTAGACTTCCATATCCTTGGTTATTCAGATTTTGACTTTGACGGAGATAAAGAGCATGGTGTGTCTACTTCAGGTTATTTGATGAATCTTGGATCAGCAACCATCACCTGGAGATCACGAAAGAAATATGTTCTTGTTGACTCTACAATTGAAGCCGAATATGTTGCAACATCTCAAGCCACAAAAGAAATCATTTGGCTTCGGAAAAATATTGAAGACTTGCAGGAGAAACAAATGACTTCGATGCCTCTCTTTGTTGACAACACTTCTGCAATACAATTGGCCAAAAATCCTAAATTCCATGATCGAACCAAATATATCAACACCAAATATCATTTTATTAGACATCATGTTGAGGCCAATACCATTCATCTCAATCATTGTTCCACTTCATAGAAAATTGCAGACATCTTTACTAAAGCTTTGGGTTGAGAGAAATTTGAAAAATTTCAAATGATTCTTGGGATGGCAAATGTCCCTTCGGATTAAAGGGGGAATGTTAACTAATCCAACGGTTCAACTCCCTAACTATATTCCCGTAAATGTAACAATTTGCAATTGTCCTACAACTGTCTACAGTTGTCTGCCCATACTATATGTATTCGTTTTTCATTAATACAAATATCTCTATGCTTGGTGTGAAGTGTGGAGTTTTGTTATCTAGCTTGTGTACAGTCTCTGAATAAGATGATTCATTTGTTACATCATCCTATCCTGCAATATCAACATCTATGTTTGAGAGTATCATATAAAACCAAACATTTGTATAATATATGGCTAAAATATGCTTATGCACACACTCTCCTATCTCAATACTGCAGTGAAATCTATAAGAAACAAATAATACACCTCAACATACAAGTTCTATTGGAAACTTAATAATAAAATTTTGTTCCTCAGCTAAGTTTCCAACACATCATGAAGGCCAACCATTCAAATAATATGTTCCATCATCAATGATGAGACAATGTTTGGTCATGCAGTTAGTATGATTGGTCCTCATTCACTAGATCCACATGGACCATGTAGACAAAGGTTAAAACATGAACTCATGGGTTATGGTTCAAGTTCATGACAACATATTTCATTTGTTGAAATGACTTTAGGGATTCCTTCTCAAAATTTATGGCATAGATTGTATTCATTGTTTTCCAGGAGACAAAATCTCATTTACTCATTTTCTTAAATCGAAAATTCTACACATTGTATCAAGGTACTGATCTGTAGCAAAAACAATATGCCTACTGCAATAGTAAGATTTATCAAATATTGAAAATAATTCCCAGTCCCCCTACGCTTAATGCAAGGTGAACAATATGCATGCCTAAGCTTAGTATAATGCATGTATGTTTTTATAGCTTGATTCACTGAACATCATCCATAATCCCTAGAAGAACAATGTCATCTTTAAAATGGTGATAATGATTGGCATTTTTCAAATATATATTCAACAATAGATCATGTAGATTACAAAATGAAAGTAACAACTACCCCAGATTCCAATAACTCTAATAACTTCTCCAGTGGATGTGTTTAGTAGCCATAATGAAATTGCTTGACTTTGACCACTCTCACAATTAATTCCTCTACTCCACATCATTCATATCAATTTTTCTACCAGGAACGATTCCTTTTACCTTATAATTATGCAATGTCTCCAACTTTGTGATAGTTGTCTGTAGATGTAAATTTCTCCCAATAGAAGAGAATCTATCAATGTGTGGACTATAGTCTCCAATGAAAAAGTAGGAATTAGTATATTTCCATCAATTTCCAACAAAAAAAGAATGTACAAGTTTGTTGATCTCAATCCAATGACATCCAGATGCCTTTTTTATTCCACCCTTATTTCTTCAGCATTTTTCATATTTTTGAAGCTTACCTCACCTACCAACTGCCACATATATGTTTGAAAGAAGCTCATAAGGACCATCATTTTTAGGGTCCAACACAAAAGTATACTCTCCCACGAATTCTTTTATTTATGCATTCTTGTGTATTATGTCGATTGCAAATAAAGAATCCTCGTATTGCAATATTAGGCTTTATTGGCATTTTGTTAATAAAGTCCTTTGCCTCATACAAGCATCATACATGTCCAAGAAGCTAAAACATAAATAAATAGTGATGAATTTCATGTGTGATATGATATACCAAAGTCATAGAGTCAAGTTGTTGTTGGCCCTTGTCCAGTAGGCCTGCATAACAACACACATAACAACACACTGAAAAAAATCCAATGAAGGTCACAAGGTTTGGGTTCAGGCCTAAGTGTTGCATTTGTTCAAAAAGTTGAAAGGAATCCTTAGCATACCCATGCATGGAAAATCAAATAATCATTGTAGACCATGAAACAACATGTTTCCTAGGTATTTTCTCAAAGAACTTAGAGGCTTCATCAACGTGCCCATTTTTCCTATATCTTACAACCACTATAGTTCATGAGAATACAAATCCTTCAAACATTTCGTCAAATATATGGTGTGAATATTATACTCTCCCATTTTGAGAATGCTCTGTAGCCATGATATTCCATTAAACATGATTTCTTTTGTGCATTTTGTCAACCAATACTCGGGTATAATCTATTTTTCCATTCTAGGAAAGATATGGAATCATAGAATTTCGAGATACCACATTGTGCCTAGGATGTTCGTAAAAAAGTCAATGCACAATATCTACTTAACGACGTTGGATATCCCTAGATATCATAACATTCATGAAACTACATTTTGATGGGGTATTTTGTCAAACATTTCACATGCAATCTCCATAATTGGAATACCTAATGATCATAGCCTTCCATGAAACTAGATTTTGTTTAGGAATTTCTTCAATTAAATGGTGAGCATATGGGTATATCTATTCAGAATAGCATTTGCACGATGTCAAATTTCTCTCAGGAATTTTTTCAAACACTTGGGACTCATCCTCAACTCTCTCACTCGGGAAATACCCTTCTTTCTATGTTCTAGAACTGCAAAGTTGGTACATGCAAGGAAAATACATTGCAAATTTTTTTAACCCGACCTTCACAATAACTAATTAACTTGTTAGAAAAGCTTCAAATACTCCAAATCATGATTTTTTTGCACTATTCCTATAATTATTTTTGTCCAAGATGACAAAAAAAGAGACTACGCTGACAAAACAATAGACTACTTAGACGAAACAAGAAACATAGTAGATAGATAGCATAAGATAGAAAACAGGAATGTGCATAACACATTTTTATTATATGATATCCAAAACTTATAAGGAGGAAACATAACAACCAAATCAAGAAGACAAAAATAAATCCTAACGATTGTTACAGCTGGCCAGAACAATTGGTAGTGTACAATCGCAATTTTTTGAGGTTACAACTAACACTCCCTCTTAAACTCAATAGTTCCAAACGTCAACATGATAATGACCAAGTGTTGTCTCTGGAAATAAAAAAATGGTTTTTCCCAATGGATTTGTAAATATGCCTATGAGCTGATGTCATGAGCCACGAAATTGAAGAGTGATTTCACCATTATTGACTAACTCGCATATGAAGTGATAACAAGTGTCAATGTGCTTTCTTTTCTTATGAAAAACATTTTTTTTTTATAAAGAAATTGTTGAAGTATTGCCACAGAAGATAGAAGTTGGCTCATTTTTTATATGTGACATGTCATTCAATAGTCTTTGTAGCCACACAACTTGACAGGAAGATGAGCTAGCAACGACATACTTTGCCTTTGCAGAAGATATTGAGACAATGGGCTACTTCTTTGATGCCCAAAAATTAGATTCGTGACCAGGTGAAAAGCATATCCTGAGGTGTTTTCTAGTCATCTAGGTTGCCTGCAAAATCAATGTTAGTGTAATTGAAAAAATGATTATCTTCTGACTGAGTGTACCATAAACCAAAATTGAGAGTACCAACAACATATCTCAGAATCGTTTTGGCTAGTTTCCAGTGAAAATGTTTGGGAGATTCCATGAACCTGGAAACAAAGTTGGTTGCATACATAATATCAAGCCTTGTTTCTGTAAGATACAATAGGTTTCCTACTAAAATTTTGTACAAAGTAGAATCCATTGTAGGGCCTTCATCTTGCTTGCTCAATTTTGTGCCTAGGGGTATAGGAGTTTCTGATGGATTGTAGTCTTCCATGCATAATATTTTGATGATGTTTGTTGCATACTTTTGTTGATATAGAAAAAATCCCTTTGGTTGATTGGTAAACCTCAATCCCCCCCAAAAAAATCATTATTCCAAGATCTTTCATCTCAAACTCAGATTGCATGGCATGTTTAAAGTTGACTAACTCAATATTTCTAGTATATATCATGTCATCAACATATAGAAAGACAATCACAATTTTACCTTGTTGATCTACTTTGGTGTATAGATTTGGCTCATTTTGGTTTCTGCTAAAACCACTCTTGATCAAGTAAGTATCAACTATGATGTACCAAGCTCTTGGAGATTGCTTTAATGCATACAAGGCTTTATTAAACCAATACACTTTGGTTGGTTTATCTATGACTTAAAATCCGCATGGATGATCCACATGTACCTCTTCTTCTAATACACCATTCAAGAAGGTTGAATTTACATCCATCTGGTATACTTTCCATTTCTGTTGAGATGCTATGGAAAAGAGGGTCCTTAAAGTGTCCAACCCTGCTATTGGAGAAAAAGTCTCACCATAATCAATTCCTAGTTGTTGTGAGAATCCTTTGGCAACAAGTCTTGCTTTGTGTTTTTCAATCTACCCCTTTTCATTCAGTTTAGTCTTCTAAACCCACTTGACACCAATACTTGTCTTATGTTTGGGAAGATAAACACAATCCCATGTCTTGTTCTTCTCAATGGAGTCAATCTCTTGGTTCATGGATTGAACCCAATGTGGCTCTTTAGCTGCCTCTTTAAAAGATGTAGGTTGGAATGAAATTAATGCAAAAATATTGTGCTAATTAATATCATCCAACTTCTTATGGATTTATCTCAAGCTTTAAGTTCTCTAATTTTGGACTTCAGGGGATGAATTTCTTCTTGAAGAAGAGCTATCCTGAGAACTTTTAGGTTGTCCTTGTACCTTCAATATTGGAAGGATAAACTAATGTGTTTGGTGTCCTAAATTTTCTGTGTGTTCAGGAAGTGGCAACAATGGATTTTGACTGTCCATAGGGATATTTTCAGACTCACTCCAGAACTAATTTTCAAGAAATTTGACATCTCTGCTGAGAATGAGTTTCTTTGAAATCGGATTGTAGAGTCTATACGCTTTGGATGTCTCACTGTAGCCAAAAAAAATGAATTTCTCACTTCGATCATCAAGTTTCTTCCTCAATTCAGAAGGTATGTGAGTGAATTCAATGCATCCAAAGGTCTTAAGATGAGAAAAATTCAGTTCTATCCCACTACATGCTTCTTGAGGGACCTTCATCTTAAAACTAGTGGTTGGGGATCTATTCATGAGATAAACTGAAGATGCTACAACTTCATCCAAAAATAAATTTTACACACATTTCTCTCTGAGAAGGATCCTTTCCATGTTCATTATAGTGTGGTTTTTCCTCTCAACCACTCCCTTTTGCTATGGAGTATACCTAGTTGCGATTTGCATGATTATTCCTTATGATTTGCAGGAATTTGCAAATTCTTTTGGACAATATTCTCCTCCTCCATATGACCTGAGTACCTTTGCATATTTCCAACTCTTTTTTTTAGCTTTAGCCTTGAACTCCTTGAACTTTGCAAAGGTTTTAGACTTGTGTTTGAAGAAATAGATCCATATTTTCCTGCTAAAATCATCAATAAATGTTAGAAAATAAAATGTACCACTTATTTACTTTGTTTTCATTGGTCCACATAGGTCAGTATGAACTAGATCTAATTGTTGTTTGGCTTAATTGGAGGATTGTGAAAAACTAGTTCTCGTATGTTTTCCAAGAATGAAAGACTCATATGGGGTATTTTTCTCTTTGAAGATAGGTAGACCTTTGACCATGGAGTTATTTTACAAGATACTTAGACTATGAAAGGGTAGATATCCAAATCTTGCATGCCAAATCATAGTTTCATTGGGGGTGGATACACTTTGTGCATATGATTGTGTCAAATTTGTTGTTCTAAGGATCAGGGGAAACATTCTATTCCTAGTCATGTGGATTTCAGAAATCAATTTTCTACCGGGAGGTATGTCATATATACTACATGATGCTCCTTCAAAAAGTACCTTATAGCCATGTAAAACTAGTTGTCCTACACTTAGCAAATTATGTTTCAGATCTGGAACGTGATAAACATCATGTATGTCTTTCTTTACATCTTGTTTAGTAAGAATAGGTATAGTTCCTTTTTCTTTGACTTTGACTAAAGATTCATTTTCAAGTGTAATATAATCTTAAATAGAAGAATCAATGCAAGAAGTTAAATATTTTTTACCTATCATGTGATTGTTGCATCCATTGTCTAGAAAGCATAGGTATTTGTGTTTTTCTTCAGCCTTGTGCCATGAGAGAAACATCCAATCTGAGGTTTCTCCTTCATTATTTGAGACATGTGCTATGATTGAGTGTTGATTTGATTTATTCTTCCTGCATTCATATTCATAGTTCCCATACCGTTTGCAGCGATAGCATTGTATGCTTGATTTTTCATTGGGTGTCCTCCCTCTGCCTCTTTGAGGCTGAAAATTCTGATTCTGATTTTGATATGTGTGAGCTTGACCTGAGTGATGGTTATTAGGGATTATCCCTCTTCCTTTGTGACCTATTCCTTTGTCTTTACCTCTCCCTCTAAAGGATAATTTGGCCTCAAAGGCATGGGACATTGACTCATCTTCCATATTTAATCTAGTCTCATGTGACAACAGAGAACCCAATAGTTCTTCTGTTGAAAAATTTGACAGATCCTTGGATTCAAGGATGGCTATAAAAACCATATCAAATTTATTTGGAAGATATATAAGGACTTATTCAAAAAACCTTTGATCTACGATAGCTTCACCATTCAACCTAATCTGGTTCACAATTCCCATGACTCTAGTCATAAATTGATCAACATTTTCAAAATTTGTCATTTTTAAGGTCTCAAAATGTGTCCTCAAGGTATAAAGCTTGATTGCTTTGACTTTTTCATTTCCGTAGTAGGTTGTTCTTAAGATGTCCCAGGCCTGTTTTTAGGTAACAACACCTGTTTTTTATAAGAAAATGGTGTCATCTATTGAGTTTTGAATTCAAAACTTGGCCTTATTCTCTCTTTTCTTTTGTTCTGCCTGAGCATTTCTCTATTGATTGGTCATGGAAGCTAGATCTTCTCGATATGATTACACATATCCATGATCCACTGTATCCAAACACTCATGTTCTTGACATAAAGATCTCATTTTGAGAGACCAAAATTCATAGTTCTTCCCAAGAAAAATTGGCCCTTGTGTTGGCCATAAATTGCTAGAGATGGTCATTTTTTTTTTAAATAATCATAATATAAGAAAAAAATGAAAGTAATTTGGTGCCCTTTCTTAGGGATTAAAAATCACCACTGATTAAGAAAAACGTGGGTTAATTTCCATTCGAAAAAAATACCAGCTTGTTTGAGGGGATAACGCAGAGGAAAAAAAAAAAAAGGGAGAAAAGAACTTCTCTACGTGTGCTATTTTTTTCCCTTGCAAAACTAAATGATCCAAATCGGTATCCAAATCGTGATGCAAAAGTAAGCCTCTACTGCCTCTTACAACGTCCTGCGCGATCTCCCTCGCCAAGTGTTGGTATGGTTTCTTCCTTATCAACGGCTCTGTGCACACATTGTTTGTCTGGAGTGTGCATGATTGGGAGTGTGACTTTATTTAAAAGATGTCATATGATTTTATCTTCTCTTTACCATATTATCACATCTCAAATTTACAATCCGTGCTTTAAATCCTTCCACTACTTTCTCTCGACGACTTTTCCAATGCAAACAACTTATACTTCGCGCTATATCCAACAAGGTGTCTCGTGCTCTTTTGAGTGACAGAGTGGGTGCTTGTGATCTATGCTATGGGAGTCATATCCAAACACTCTACATCAATCCTTGGCAGACTCCTCTCTAGGAGTTGTGGTGAGTATTACCTCTCATGCTATGATACCATGACAAAACAAGAGACTGCGCAGAAAAAACAAAAAGACTGCACAGACGAAACAATAGACTTCTTAGAAGAAACACGAAACATAGTAGACAGATAGCATAAGATAGAAAACAGGAATGTGCAGAGCACATTTCTATTAGATGATATCCAAAACATATAATTTCTATTAGATGATATCCAAAACATATAAGGAGAAACATAACAACCAAATCAAGAAGAAAAAAAAAATCCTAATGACCGGTATAGCTGGCCAGAACATCTGGCAGTGTACAGTCACACATTGTTGAGGTTACAACTAATACAAGATACCACGTTTGGCTGGAGAATTTCCTCAAACAATTTGAATACCTCTTCAACAATCCTATTCTGCACATAGGCTGAGATCATGGTCATCCACAAGAGCACATATCTTTGAGGCGTCTTTCTAAAGAGTTTTAGACCCTCACCAAGATAGCCAGACCATGCATCTCCCATTATCATGGTTTTCCTTGACATGATATCTGGTTTTGGCATTTTTTCAAATACGTTGTATGAAGTCTCGATGCTTTCTAATTTTTCATACATACCCACAAGGGTGTAATGTAAATTTATCATTCAATTCCTTGAAACCTTGTTTGTTTCTCTGTGACGTTTTGTCAAACACCTAAAGAGCCTGGCATACTTAGCATATATGTATAAAAACACATTGCCCGCTAATATATCAAACTCATTGAGTTCTGATGGCATGGCCTTGGATTTCCTTACCCATTATAAGAGCCCTTAAGCTGGTGATTGAGTCCGGATTCCATGTAGACTCCATTTGGTGAAACAATTTCAAGGATTTATCAGCTTCAACATCAGAAGTATAACCTATGAGCGCAAAATTTCAACAAACAGCATTCTTTTGGGTTTTAGGGCCTCCAAGAAAAAAATATTTTTAGTAAGTCCTGCAATCATTATGGTCCAAGGAGCTACACTCTGCTAAGCAATTCTCTCAAATAGTTTCTATGCATACTCTACAATTTTTCCTCTGCACTATCTCCTACCCATGCAGGTCTAATGTTGTAACTAAAGCTTTGATACCACTTTGTAGTGTACATGAGCACCTTAGTGAGTGTTGGGATGGAAGGGTACTGGAAAATTCCATTAATTTACCTTTGAATTCACCATAAGCATAACCAACCTATGATACCATACAACAACACCTACCCCATCCAACAATTTACATGCTAAATTATGAATAACACATACAATTCAGAAATGTATATATACATAGAGATTCAATAGGCATGCAATAAATTAACATATAATTACACAGTATAACAAAAATTAAACATGGAACTTATCTTTTATGAAAACATCGAATGGATACATAACTCTGACGTTCCTCCCAACCATAGACCACACTATTCATAATCTCTTAGTAGTGAGTCACCCTCGAGATGGGGCTATTATTCCACTAGCGAAAATGAGTCCTAAGCAACCTATGGTCCATAGTCAATGCCAAAAAGGTCTAGGCCAAGGTACCAAACATCATCAACACTCCAACTTAAAGTCTCTCATTCCCCATAAGTCTTCACAACCCAAGGTAGTGTTCCCCCTTCTCCATACCATTGTCACTCGGTTTGTACCACTACCCTTCTAGGGATCCAACATAGGCCGACCAAGGAGTCTCAAAGAAATGTAGCTCTAGGAGTTCTACTGCTCTCATAGGTCTCTAGGTACCCTTTAGGCTTCACACTAAGGAATCTATCGCCACACTTATCCCTCAAGGGCTCCATCATTCTCCAAGGAAACCCAAGGATAAGTGTACACAGACCTAGATCCACCTAGGATCTGCAATGTAAACTCTATATTCTGGGTGACCATCTCCCCCAGAGAACCTCCTGTCGTCAGAATTGTAAGAATAGAATGAATGGAATGGACTGGAGAATTACATAAATTCCCCCTTTATATATGCATGTGCCCTTTTTGACATGTGGCACTCATGGGCCTCTTTTTTCACTACATAGGATATTAAGTTATAAAACATGCAAAAAGGCTTACATCCTTATTATATTATACTTGGTTTATCCCCCTTGGCTTCATCCCCCTTTACCTAGCCCTTAGCCCCCTTTCCCACTCATGGAGTCTTATTCCCCAATACTCTTTTCATTCCTTGGTCTACAGTTGTGGTGTTATTTTTATTAATTAGTGTATATGTACAATTTATAATACATGCTCTCTAGCCTTTAATCATATTTACATGTACTTCAACCCAAACACACCAACTCACTAGCCTAAGTATCATATGTACTATATATTTACAATATGGGGATCAAGCCGAGGTATTACAAGGTCAAGGACAATTTTCCCAAGGTGAATCAATTGATGAAATATTCTTTGTGAACACAATAGTAAGTGGGATAAGGATGGAAACTTTGGCTAACACTGGGGAAACACATAGTTTTTTGAGTGATCAAGCTGCAAAGTCTCCTCACCGAAAACCTCAGAGCTGGACTGGAGCGCGTAAAGTGTTGAAGTGTGCAATAATTCTAGTGATGGGGATTGTTCATTCAACACCATTGAGAGTGGAAGAATGGTTTGGAAACATGGATTTGTTCATAGCTCTGTTGGAATATCATGCGGTGATCTTGGGCTTGGACTTCCTCATACTTTCCAAAGAATCTAGAGTCATTCACAATAGTTTCTTAGTATTGTTGGATGAGGATAGAACACCAAGGACACCCTTAAATATGAAGAGGAAGCTTGGGAGGATGCCTACGAACTTTGTGACCATGCTGCTAGAGGGAGACAGTGGGAGCACTGATGAGCCTTGCAAAGTGACATAGCAACCAGAAGTCATCTAGACTGCAAAATCTCTGATTAGTTTGGGGTAAGAAGAGCAACATCAGACGATGATGTATACTTCAGTGAGGACAAGCATGGGAAATATTGGTTGATTGATGAACCTGCAAAACTATGAAAATGGGTGTAAGAGAGAGTTGGACTCTTCACTTTCTATGGAGTAGGAGGGGCATCATGAAGTAAACATTAATCAATGGTAGGTCATGGATGTTATGGAAGATCAAGTGACAGACTTACCCACCATAAAAACTCCAAGAGTTTATTCAAGGAAGTGCATGGAGGCACTTACTGAAGTAGATTTGGATATGAATGTGGAAGAAGTAGGAGACAAAGACCAACATCCAGAAGCGAACATGATCTTTGTAGGAAGGCCATGGGGATATAGGAATTCCACTATACGATAGAATGAGTTGAGGAGTTAGGATGCAAACCAAAAGGAAGTTCATTTTGTCATGCAATACTTGCGCACAGAGCATAAGTCAAGTCAGACACAATGTATGTCTATAGGCAATAGCCTTGGTGGAAAATATTGGGGTAAAAACATGCTAATGTGTTTGACTTTTTCCACTTTTTTTCCATGAACTTTTATAAAAAAAGGATGAACCTAAATTTTTTTCTCTTAAATCTACAAAAGAATTAGTGTAAGAAAAAAAAACAATTTAAATAAGCTTTATATGTCATTTTTACTGAAATTTAATATATATATTTTTATGTGAGCTATTTTATTTTCTTTAAAGGTCATTCATTATTATTTCACACATCTTTTAAGAAATGACAAAACTGCTACCCCCATTTCTATATCCATTTTATATTTTTAATTCCCATTTCTTTAAGAGATTTCTTGTAAATGCTAGTTTGTTAAATCATTTTTTTTAGTTTTTTTTTATCATATTTTTAATTATTATTAAAATATTAATATAAATAGTAGTTTTTATGTGCATGTCAAAGCGCCACCCCAAAAAAATACCATTTTATATCCTTAAAACAATTTTTTTATTTATTTTACTAATAACTTATAAAGGAATGTTAAAAGCATTTTTTATTTTTCTTTTAAATACATTTTGAATTTTTATAATAGATAATTTGAATAAATTTATAATAACATATTTAATATTACTAAAAATATAATATATAAATATAAAAGATATTGAAAAATAAATAAAAAATATATGTTTTCAAAATCAACTTGTCACGATTTATATTGTAGAATTTTTTTTAACAAAATATACAAACAATTAATATATTTTCTAAAGCCATGAAGATGGACATCTTCATGAAAACTGGTTTCATTGAGGGAGTTACAGTGCAAAATATATACCATAGCACTTGAGCCTAAAACCTAGGTTTGATATTCATAAGTGTAGATATTGAGAAAAGATAATATCACGAGCTCAAGGAAATAACTACAAACCAACAACCTTATACAAAGAAAGAGATACTCATCTAATTGATCTACTTGTTGATTATATTGAAGATCTCCTCTATTTATAATAGGCTGAGAGGAGACAACATTGATGAAGGTAGATGGAAGGTAGATGGATAATGCTCTCATGAAGTAATGAGACACGTAGATGGATGGGCAATTTACCCACTCCAGTGATAAGTCAAAGAAGCACATGGTGATTATCCATAAACAACCAAAAAAAGGATGGCATGGCCTACCTATCCTAAGTAAACTTATACATCAACACCCCCCCATAAGTGCAACTTAGGGATGTAAAAAAAGAACAAAATATATGGGTCATGGCTACTAGGCCTACTAAGGTACCCAATACAAACTCTCATAAGTGGAGAAAAGGAGAAAACCCATAGGAAAAAATTCCTCCCCTAAAGAGAGAAAACAATAGAAAAATGAAGGTAGGAGGTATTAAGATAACCCTCCATAGACAACTTCTTTCATGCCAATCATCAATTGTAGATGTAGAAAGCGAGGTGTTTCCAAAGGTTTAGTGAAGATGTTAGCAACTTGTGCTTCAGTAGGAAAATATTTCAGGTTGAGAACACCATCTTGGATGAGTTGGTGAATGAAGTGCATGTGGATCTCAATGTGTTTGGTCTGTTGATGGTCCACTGGGTTGCAAGAAATGTGTATGGCACTCTGATTATCACAACAAAGAGTGGTGGGACGATCCTATTCAATGCCAAACTATGTAAGGAGCTGTTGAATCCAAATAACCTCATGACTTGCAAGAACTGCAGCATGATAGTCAGATTCTGCAGAGGATAAAGCAATTGTAGATTGCTTTTTACAAGACCATGTAATAGGTGCGGAGCCAAGACAATAAACAAATCCAGATGTGGACTTTCGATCATCAACCGAACCAGCCCAATCAGAGTCAGTGAATCCCACAAGCTGAGAAGCACAAGGAGAGTATTGAATACAAAAAATGGTAGTACCCTGAATGTACCTTAGAATGCGCTTAGCTTCCTTCTAATGAATCTCATGAGGATCTTGAGAGAGCTGAGAGACAAGTCCTACTGCAAAATATGTGTTAGGACGTGTATGAGTCAAATACAAAAAACTCCCAATTAGTTGTCGATACAATGAAGGATTAACACATGGTGGGGAGCAGCTAGCATAAAGGGTGACTCCTGACTAAAATGGAGTAGGGGCATGTTTACAATCAACCATGCCAAACTACTGAAGTAAATCAAGTTCATACTTCTACTGAAAAATGGAGATTCCTTGAGAAGACTGAAGAACTTGGAGACCAATAAAATAATGCAAAATCCCCAGATCTGTCATATCAAACTGTCCCATCAATGCTTGTTAAATACTCTGAATCATAGACGAAGAACTCCCTGTGAGAATTAAATCATCCACATACAAAACCAAAATCAAGAGATCAGTACCATGTTTCTGAGTGTAAACTGTAGGATCAGAATGACAGTGATCAAACCCGAAAGAAATCAAAAAAATATCCATCTTCTCATACCAAGCTCGAGGAGATTGTTTGAGACTATAAAGAGAATGTCGAAGCCTACAAACAAGAGAAGAATCCTACACAAAACCAGGGAGTTTCTCCATGTAGATTTCCTCATCTAAGTCACCATGTAGAAAAGCACTCTTTACATCCATTTGGTAGACTAACCATCCTTGGGAAGCAACAAGTGAAAGCACAAGGCATATAGAATTCATCTTGGAAATGGAAGAAAAGGTCTCAAAGTAATCAATCCCTTCAACTTGTGAAAATCCCTTGGCCACAAGACGTGCCTTATTCTTGTCAACAGAGCCATTTGCTGCATCTTTGGTTCTATAGATCCATTTACATCGAACTAGCTTTCATCCCTTTGGAAGAGAGACGAGATCCTATGTGTGATTCTTCATCAATGAAGAATACTCCTCTGTCATGGCAGCATCCCACTCAAGTATGCCAACAACATCAGAAAATTGTTGTGGATCATTTGAGATAGTATGACTCAAGAAGGAGAAACCTATTGTTTGTGATTGAATAGAAGAAGAGGCTGAGGCTGGATAACTGAAATCAGTTGGCTCATAGCCATACCTGTCAGGCATCTTTCTCTCATGAAATATCCTCTTGAGATGCAATTTTTGATCAAGTTGTTCATGTTCTTGATCAAGTTTTTCATGTTCAAGATGTTCATGTTCAAGATTCTCATGTTCCATTGTTGCAGGTGCTAGATTTTCTTCTGGTTGATGTTGAAATTCAAAAGGTTCCTTATCATATTCTAAATCATATTCAACACAATTGTCTACATGACAATCTTGTTAATATTATGGTAGTTGCGAGAGGTATTTACCTCTACATGTGAACCTGATGAGAATAGAAGACTCTGGGAAGTAAGAGAAACCCTAATGAATTGGCTAATAACCCTAGAAGCCTTTTCGGCTCAAGAATATAATTTATATTAGGCTATTAGACTCCAAGAGAAGAAGTCGGCTAGAATTAATAATAATATACTGAACAGACACCTACCCAGAAGGAGAAGTCGGCCCCAGTAAACTGGCATGATTACTATAAATACAATGTGCCAGTTTCTCATTTGACACATCTTAGGACTACAGTATTCCCAGTTGGTGCGCACTGCAGGTGTAGATGGTGCACAGGTTTGGAGGAGGGTTGCAGTTGCAGCTGCAGCAGAAACAAGTTTCAGTATTTGGCTTGGATATCTCTTGGCTAGGGTTTGGACTATCTGATCATCTTTTTGTGATGCGCTATCCTTGGGGAGAGATGTGTTGCTCCTTGTTTGGCTATCTAGCCTAGGGTTTCCTTTCGAAGGAATTCTCAGGTCAAGGTTAAGGTGCTCGAAGGGAGGCTTCGGCCTATGGTTGGGAGACGAGGGTATTGTCGTGGTAAACCAAGCACACCATCATATATATTCTAACAGGTTATGGGCCCACACCCCTTCAGTCATCTTAAAACACTGGAAGGAAACATAGCCGCTAGATATTGAGCTCGTTGAGGAACTGCCACCAGGTTTACTAGTAGGAGCAGCTTCCAAAAGCACTGCAGCTAGGGTTACCAGCAGTAGCAATTGTAGAAACCCTAAACCTCTTGTTGAGGCACCTTAAGTGACGAGATTGACCTAATCTCCTGATAGATTAGTGCGCCATAGCCCAACCCATCTCCTGGTACATTTAGAAGGCCAAGACGTGAAGCTTGGATTTCTGGTCAAATCTAGGGTTTGACCAAGTCAAGCAAGCCATGATGAACTCTATGAAGTCTGAGAACAAGCTAGAAGGAGCCTCCAACTTCAGAACATGGAAGACAAGGATTGACCTCATCCTTGCTAAGAATAAAGTGTTGGACATTGTGAAAGGAAAGATCATGAAGCCAGAGTTCAAAGAAGGAGAAGAGAAGGCACCGTAGAATGTTTCATCTATGGAGAAGTTCAAAGACGTTGAAATCAATTCCATGAGTATCATAGTGGATTCCATAAAAGACCACATGATACCCTACATCTCCCATCTTGACTCATTGAAGAAGATGTATGATGCCCTAACAAATCTCTTCTCAGTCAAAAACATTGGACAAGTTATGAGTCTGAAGAATGAGCTCTATGACATGAAGATGAATTATGACGACAGCATAACATCATACTTTGTAAGGATCTCCCAGCTGAGAGATCAACAACAAGCTATTGAAGAGATCACTTCAGAAAAGGAATTGGTGAACATAGTACTCAATGGTCTTCCCAAGACATGGGATGCATTTTCCGCAAGCATGAACACAAGGAAGGA
>JZKD02S0439550.1:123040-133597 GCA_000966675.3 Picea glauca | reverse complement strand
CTATGTGGTGTAATGGTCGTAAATTTCATATCAAAATGTTGGATGATAAGATGAAAACCTCAGATTGTGGGATAACTATAGTGTTTAAGGTCACCAACATTTCCTCTAGAAGTGACAGAAATCCGGAAGAAACTGAAAATACGTACTATGGCCTTTTGGAAGATATAATTGAGTGTGATTTTAATTCCTTTAAAATTGTTTTGTTTGAGGTTAAATGGTACAGGCTACGGATTCATGAATGTGATCCTAAAAGAATTGTTATTGAGCATGATAATGGATTTACTATGGTTAATACAAGGGCATTTGAGCGTGGTACAAATCCTTATGTTCTTCCAAGTCAATGTGAGCAAGTATTTTACTCAGAGGTATCTGGTAAAGCAGGTTGGTCATATGTTGTTAGATATGATCCAAGAGGAAGACCAGTAAAGTACAATCATGTAGCTGAGGATGAAGATAATAACAAGGAATAAGATCATGATTATGTATATCAGGAGCAAGTGGCTCATGTAGTCTATGTGTCAGATGAATAATTTGAAGAGGTTGATCATCCAAATGTAGGAGATGATGATCTCATTGACAATATCGATAACTATAGTAGCGAAAATGACATTGATGATGATGTTGATAGGAATGAGCCTTTCACCAATATCGATTCTGAACCAGATCCTGATACAGATGTTGAACTGGATGAAGAAGAAGATGATTGATATTTAATTCATGTTGAAAAGAAGAGGTATGTGTTTATATATTTTATATGTTTTTATATTGTATAATATAGTATATGATACATGTTTTTTATAATTTCAAATTAGGTAATATGGGGAAATTGAGAGTGATGTGAAGGGGGGGGTGTGGAATAATTAGAGCTTCCACCTTCACATCGTTGCCCCTTTTTAGTAGAGAATGACTATTCTTGAAACCAAGAGGAGCTATGCACAACTGCACCTAATCATACAAACGATGTAGTTATGTCCATCATACGTTGTTAGATATGATCCAAGAGGAAGACCAGTAAAGTATAATCATGTAGCCGAGGATGAATATCGTGTCAATAGATGACATGTAATATAATACTCTTAATGGGACCACATAGTAGAAAGCCAAACTCTCACCAAAAGATAGACATAGAATGTCTAAGAGAAAGAATGCCCCCTTCCATAGTTACTGCAAGCAAAGAGGACATTTTGAGGATGAAAATTAGTGGCTACATCCATATAAGAACCAAAATTAAAGTGCGTCAAATCAAGAATAAAAATAAATATCAGTTCTTAGTAGTGCGACATAACATTTTTCTGATGGAAATGATGCATCGTGGTCATATTATATATATAATATATAATATATATTATATATTATATATTATATATTATATATATATTATATAAAAAAATGAAAATTAAAAACATAACAAATTCATTTCAAAACACAAAGCTATATTCCCCTCCCGCGTGGCCTACTCTACGCACAGTCCACCACCGTATTGCTCCACAGTCCACACACTCACAGCCACCACTCACGCACAGGTGTGGATTTGAAGTCCACACTATTGCTCCACAGTCCATGCACTCACCACCACGGATTTGGAGGACAGATTTGAGCCATTTCATCTAGGGCACACGATTTGCAGGTTTGGATTTGGAGGATGGATTTGAGCTAGGGCACATGATTTGCAGAGGAGGGCACACGGTTTTGCACCGGAGGAGGGCACACGACTGGAGCAAATGGTTTGACCTCTTTCTCCCATCTCAAGCTCAATGACTCCATTTTTTTTTTCATTAGCAAATTTCCTATGCTATACCAACCTCCATCACCTTCTTATAATATGTTCTTGTCAATTTTTACATCAATCGATAATTTTCAACATTGCCCTTTTTTTCACTTTCTCGAGACTTGGAATTTTTTTATCTGAAATGGCTCTCTCAAATGGAGCAAAACTAGAAAGTCTTCAATACAACAAAGTCATCTGAATTATCGAGGAAACAAAATGTTGACTAGTATAATTTTTCTAGTTTGGTTATATTAGGTCCCTTTTTAGCCATCAAATATCCCCAAAATACTCTTGGAATAAAGGATTTTGGCATGTTTCTAATTTATATTACCTTACCTCTTTGCATGCCATGTCAGGTTATCGTGGCACCCTTTATCTCTCTTCATTTCACTTTGTTGATTAATGGGGTCTGCCAATACCTTTTCATCCTTTTTTTGCCACTTAGAACATTTCCATTAATCAATAAGAAAGGGAGTCCCTATTTCTCCTCGAATCCTCCACCTATCACATTATCATATGTTGATGTGATGGGTAGGGGTCCCATCTCTAACAACACTTTGTTGGTGCACATGTTCCCCATGCTTGATCTTAGATCAATGATTGACATCAATTATGGGAGCATAACATGTCGCAAATTTAAAATGGTTCATAGCTTTGTAAACTAATTACTTCCCAAGGGACACACATCACCTTCAAAAAGATTATGGGGGATCTGCAATCTTGTTCCATAACCTTCATAAACTACCTTTGCCTCTTGGTTTCCCCACCATGGTGGATTCTACCTCATGGATTCCACCTATGCACCTTGATTCCACCTATGCATCTTGACTCCACCTAGTAGCACCCCAATGCCTCCACATCACCCTAGAAATCTATGACAACACTACAGGTACACATCACCCTACTAGTGCATGACAACAATGAAGGTCCAAGTCACCAATAGAGGTCCACACCATATTTTCTTCAAAAATTCACACACACACGCACATAATATCATAAATATTTTTTTATTTTTCTCCACAGGGTCGCCATGGATTTTGTAGGATTAGCAATTAACTAAATAGGAATGTGACCAGGATAATTATGCAATTGACTAAATACCCATGTGAGATGTGATAGAATAGATATTATTGATGGAGTTCATCATGACCAAGGCCTCCACTCAATTAAATTGATCAATTACCTCACATATACATGTATTGTGAAAGGAAACCACAAAAAATCAACTGGAGGTCAAGAGAGGCTTTAAATCAGAGTTCCAATTCAAGGCATTTCTCATCTATACATATAACATCCTTGTGTAACTTTCTCTCAAAATGTGTATAACTCAACCCAATGCATTTACAATTGGTAAGCATTCTCCAACAACCAACTAAATTTTTAGTTTGGTCTATGTAGTGGTATTCAATGGACTCTTATCTCAACCAAAAGGTAATGAGAATGTAAATATGTGTTTGCAACTAAGTTTTCTTGGCCAATCACTAAATATGCTCACAAAAATAGTTTTATACAACCCTCTAATTCTGATAAGATTTCTGAAGACCAAAATGCCAATGATAATATTAACTTCCAATGATAGCTTATCCTTTGATAGTTATTCTAAGCAAGTTTTGAAAATTGAACTCAACTCAATCGCCATTCAATTTGCTTGATATAATCCCACCTTATCTCCCCTCATTACTGTGTGTAAAGATTGTAGGTTCAATGTGTGTCAAGCTATGGAATAATAGAGCATATGAATTGATCTCCCATGTAATTCAACTCTAGTGATAATTTTCCAATTCAACCTCACATTAGCCCAAGGTTTTAACCAATACCTATGTCAGAGCTATTCGATTAGAATATTGCTTCATGAGAACTCAGTACATCCCAGTATTTGTTGTACTTTCTCCTTTGAATTTTGTGTTGTTACTCCACTTGGTGTTACTCACTATTACTCTGTTGCAACTCGCTATAACTCTGCTGCAACACTTTTTGTAACTCTGTTGCAACACTATGTTGTAACTGTACTTTCTCCTTCGTATTTTGTGATGTTACTCCACTTACTGTTACTCACTATTACTCTGTTGTAACTCACTATAACTCTGTTGCAACACTTTATGTAACTTTGTTTCAACTCAATATAACTATGATGTAACTCTACTGCAACTCAATATAACTATGTTGTAACTGTACTTTCTCCTTCGAATTTTGTGATGTTACTCCACTTGTTGTTACTCACTATTACTCTGTTGCAACTATCTATAACTCTACTACAACACTTTCTGTAACTCTGTTGCAACTCACTATAACTATGTTGTAACTCTGCTGTAACTGTACTTTCTTCTTTGAATTTTGTGTTGTTACTCCACTTGTTGTTACTCATTATTACTCTCCTGCAACTCGCTATAACTCTGTTGCAACACTTTATGTAACTCTGTTGCAACTCACTATAACTATGTTGTAACTCTTTTCCAACACTATGCTGTAACTATACTTTCTCCTTCGAATTTTGTGTTGTAACTCCACTTGTTGTTACTCACTATTACTCTACTACAACTCGCTATAACTCTGATATCCTTCATACTCTGCATCAATGTTTGGAATTCTAGAGATAAATAAGCAAGTGAACGCTCACAATTTTTTGTTCCTTCTCACTAAAAACATACTCCTTCGTCGAATTCAATCCTTGTGCCAACCCAATTCGACATTGCTTCAACAATTAACCTCTGGATTTCACCCAAAACTAGGGATTTTCTCCCAATTTCAAGTGCTCCCCAACATTACACAAGTCAAACTTTGTAACTGTGAATTTATAAAATTCATGGCTTTGTGTGCTTGAATAAAAATCAAATTTTAAGGAATTAAACAACCATTCCCACATTCACTATATTCATAACTTTTCCCCAATTATACACCTTAAGGAACTTGATGTAACGTTACATCTTAAATTATCCTTCTAGGAGGAAATCATAATCCCATGCCTTGATAGAGGAACAAATGATTGCAATAAATATGGGTAGTGTTCACATTGGTAGTTTGAGAAGAGAGTTTGAGGGAATACCTTCAAATGAGGAAATATTGGCTATTTCCATTGCTTTAGTTTTTCAATAAATTGTGGTCTCAAAAGGAAAGATAAAATCCCTGATGTTTCTAAAGAAACACAACCAGGATAGTAAATGGAAGTGGTGAAATGTCAACTCATCCACCTATGGGCATCTTAGATCTAAGATAATAATAGTCCCAATCCATGTTGAACTTTAGGACATACTCATAATGGTCAATGAAATAATTGGGAATTATGATGGTGTCTCAGTGGCCACCACCATACTATTGTGCCATGTTTGGAAATGTCTTTCATTTAGGTTGATTTTATCCCCAAAGATTTTGACCTTCCAAGATGAAAACACTATGGACACTAAATCCGCATTCACAAGAGAGGTGATGTTGCATACCACTGGGGGATTCCAATGTGACATAGAAAAGGATACTAAAAAATAACCATATCATAGAGGTTAGCCCACACCCAGGTTTTCTACATTGCATCCAGAAAATCATTCATAACGTACTTCCACTAGTTGAGTGTGGTGCTCTGCATGCATCTAGAATATCGAAAGCTCCCTAGGTGCTCTCAAATATAGGTGAGTGGTCAAATGGAACTATATTGCAACTTATGCAACTATATGCAACTATATTGCAACTTATGCAACAATTTTGTATGCAACTATATGCAACTATGCAACTAGGTGTGGCAATTTCAACTTTATGCAACTTTATGACAAATAGATGTGGCAATTTAAACTTTATGCAAC
The DNA here is from genome assembly GCA_000966675.3 of Picea glauca. Classification (NCBI taxonomy): domain Eukaryota; kingdom Viridiplantae; phylum Streptophyta; class Pinopsida; order Pinales; family Pinaceae; genus Picea; species Picea glauca. The sequence continues at coordinate 128,038 of JZKD02S0439550.1, read as the reverse complement.
TAAATGAAACTATATGCAATTGTGTTTAAAGTGAGACGTGTTGTAACTATATTGCAACTTATGTGACTATATGCAACTATATGCAACTTATGCAACTATATTGCAACAATCCTAAGAAAATTTAAATAGGACCTAAAAACCTTATGTAAATGTACCAATGGTTCCAAATGCAACTATATTGCAACTATATTGCAACTATATTCTCAAAAATTGGTGAGTGGTCAAATGAAACTATATTGCAACTTATGCAACTATATGCAACTATATTGCAACTTATGCAACTATATTGCAACAATTTCGTATGCAACTATGCAACATGCAACTTATGAAACTTCAATAACTTTATGGAACTTATGCAAATTTACGCAACTTTATGCAACTATATTGCAACTATATGCAACTACCAAAAAACGTATATTGGCACGATAACTTATCTTCTTGTTTCAACAACTGTAGGTACCACCAAATAGGTATCTATCGAATCTATCTTCCTTTAGTGATGATCAAGATATAGTAAGAGAGGTTGAAAGTGAGTCATGTTGTACTAGATCTACCGGTTCTAGTTCAACTAGGTTGGAAAAGGTAAGGAAAAGATTTTGTACCCGCATGCAATTTTTTATTGCCAATGGAGGGTTGTGTAATTATGATGTTGAGAGCATAGGTGACATTGATTTTCCTTTGAGGTATAAACATCTAGTGCAATGATGGGCACCTAAGGAGCTACCTAAAGTGGACACAGATTTCTTCATCTGTGGGAGGATGTATCGCATTGCTCCTTCATCCTTACATGGATTGGGGTTATTTTCCATGGATCGCATAAAGGTCAACTATGGAATTGTAACTGAATTGATGGAGTATGTTGGACCATTCTACAAATACAATCATTGGTTGATGTTGGTCTGATATACGCAAAGTATACGGAGATACGAAGTTGCCGCAAATTATATACAACTACTAGATAAAAATAAAAATAAAGGGGCAACTATGTATATTGATAGAAGGCCAAAAGCTATTGGAAACATTGTGGGCTTTATAAATAGTACATGACCAGTGGAAATAACTAAGAAACCAAATTGCATATTTGCAGCACGTGAAGGAAATCGTATATTTGTATGTGCAACAAAAACAATAGTTCCGGGTGAGGAGTTGTTGATCGATTACAACTTAAATCAAATAGATGGAGAGGGTCATGACCATGGAAAGGAACCCACTTTGCCTCAGCAAGTAAATGTTAAATATAGTAAAAAATTATGACTACAACAACTAAATTTCATTATTTTTTTTTCTTTTATTACTGCAATATTTCATTTTCTTAATGTTACAAGTGAATTTCCTAACTTTTATTGATTGATTTATTGTGTCAACATCTGTCCAGGGTGAACATGTCCAAGTTTCACCTGATACATCTCTCTAGGGTGACCGTGGCAAGGCACCCACAGTGCCTCAGCAGGTGAATGTTAAATACAATAACAACTTATGACTACAACAACTAAATTTCTGAAATTTCATTATTTTTTTTCTGATATTACTCCAATATTTCATTTTTTAAATGTTAAAAGTGAATTTCATAACTTTTGTTGATTGATTTATTGTGTCAACATTTGTCCAGGGTGAACGTGTCTAAGTTTCACCCGATACATCTCTCCAGGGTGACCGTGGCAAGGCACCCGCAATGCCTCACAAGGTAAATTTTAAATACAGTAACAACTTATGACTACAACAACTAAATTTATGAAATTTCATTATTTGTTTTCTAATATTACTCCAATATTTCATTTTTTAAATGTTACAGGTGAATTTCATAACTTTTGTTGATAGATTTATTATGTCAGCTCCTGTCCAGGGTGAACGTGTCCGAGTTTCACCCGTTACATCTCTCCAGAGTGAATGTGGAAAGGCACCCAGAGTGCCTCACCAGGTAAATGTTAAATACAGTAACACCTTATGACTACAACAACTAAATTTCTGAAATTTTGTTATTGTTTTTATGATATTACTGCAATATTTTATTTTTTTAATGTTAGAGGTGAATTTCACAACTTTTGTTGATTGATTGATTGTGTCAACTTCTGTCCAGGGTGAACGTGTCTGAGTTTCACCCGTTACATCTCTCCAGGGTGACCGTGGAAAGGCACCCGCAGTGCCTCACCAGGTAAATGTTAAATACAGTAACAACTTATGACTACAACAACTAAATTTCTAAAATTTTGTTATTGTTTTTCTGATATTACTGCAATATTTCATTTTTTTAATGTTAGAGGTGAATTTCATAACTTTTATTAATTGATTTATTGTGTAAACATCAATCCAGGCTCCCATAGAGGATATTGATGAAGATGAAATATTTTATTCGACAAACCCAATGACAATTGTAACGAAGGCCTTGAAGAAGGCTAATATGGAATATCTAGGTTTGATTACCAAAAGACCCCTGACACATGAGGACATGGCAAGAATTGTAGAGCTACAAACTACAATAACTAATTATGGGTTAAGTGGCATCTTTACATATTTTTATTAGCTATGAATATTTCATATCTGTTTTTTAGTTTTAGATTTTTTATATGATGTGATAATGAAAATTTTTCTATTTGTAGGAGTTTTTAAACCCCGTGCATGGGGAACCTGTCAGTCCTGCAACTGTTATAGGTAGAAATCAGGGTCCAATGCAAAAAAAAGTTTGACATAACAAAGTGAAAGTGAGGCTTTTTGAGCCTCCTGAGGTTGCCCTCGAATCCATTGATGAGCGGGGTGATTTTGACCAGCATGACATGCCGGAGCATGATGAGCCGGAGCCTGGGACTCTACATGATGACTTCGGAGATGAACATAGTGTAGGTGCACATGATACTATTCTGCATGGAGCAGAATGAATTAAAAGCACGGGTTCACTAGATGTCACCTTTCTTGTGGATGACACATGTGTTCCGATAAAGATTCAGAAGATTGCAGGAGATTTTCCCATTAATTGATTCATTATTTTAATGAAATTGAAATGGACATTTGTTGAGATTATTAATTGATTAATGGATAACACGTTACTGCAGGAAACAATGTTTTCTATAGAAACTTACATGACAAAGCATTAGAGTTGTTTGGCCCCACCATTCGCACATAGTGAAATGGCCAAGAAAGCAAAAAGAAAGATGATTTAATAGATCACATGGTGAACTTGTTCGGAAACACTTTCAACAAGAAATTGGTTTCAAAGTTACCTGGAGAGAATTTAAAATACACCAGGGTCTAGTATAGGGATAAATTGCAAATAGACCTAAAGCACGAGCCCCCTCCCATGGTTTTCAAGAAAGAGTGGAAGGCGCTAATAGAGGATGCAAAGGATAACTTGTTTAAAAAACAAGGACGACAACCACGAGTTGGTCAAGCAAGGTACAACACATGTAATATTATCAGTGAAATATGAGCATTTATTTTTTTCTTTCATGTTTTAAGTAACAATTCCGATATCTAATTTTTTTCAAAAATTCCATATGTAGGCTACGAAACACATCCAAAGAAACAAAGGCCAAAGTGGAAAAATATGGCTAGCATAAACTAGGCCAGGGTGGCTACGAAAAACTCAAAGAGCGAATAGTAAGATTTAAATGATTAACTGTGGTTAATATTTATTTAATAGTAGCGAACAAATATATGTTTTTGTTATTGGTATTTTTAATGGTGTTATGCATTGCAGTTAAATATGTTTGACACTGCTGCCACCGAGGAGGACCTGAAGCTTGGTTACAAGCATGGTTTTAAAAGTGTCATTGAATATAGAAAAATCTTGGGCCAGACTCCTATCTCCCCACCCACACAGGTAAATCAAATGAATAAGGAAACCACAGTAGCATGCTTGTAAAGTCTTTTCATATTTTATTATATCACCCTTAATTAAGTATTTATGTTTGTTTTCAAGCAACAGTGCTACCACAGTAGTGAATCAAGCGGTATTAAGAAAACACTACATCATACAAGGGTCCAACATCTAGTGGTGGTGTAGAGCATAGTACCCATTCCGGTATGTATGCTTCAGAATTATAAATATTTACTGTGATTGTAGATATTTATTTCTTCACGCATACTTATATATTATCTTCTCAAAATTGAAGAGCATGTAGCTTAGGAGGGTGAAATGCAAGAACAACCAAGTGGACAGGAAATTAACACACCAACTGTCCCAGCTACAGAGACAGGTAAAGAGAAATATTGTAATGTTAATCAAAACAAGGAATTAGTTATTTCAATTATATTTCAACATATTGATATGATCATTTTTATTGTTCCAGTTCACATCCTTGAACATATTCCATCTAACCCTTCTCAGCGACGTACCGAAAGTATGGTACCTGAGCACACACAAACAATAGAAGGACAGGACACACAAAATACAATGTCCTTGGATGATGATGATATCCCAATTGTCAGTTATATGAATGTAAAAAAACGTAAATCAAAGAAAAATTAGATGTATAATTTCATGACCTTTTTTTTTTTATCTTTATCGATGTTTATATGTTCATGACCTTCACTATCCTAGTTATGCATTAATGTATATATGTTTTCTATATAGAGAAAATCATTTGTTGGGTATGGGAAATTTAGAGCGATGTGAGGGGGGGAAGGGGCCATATGATCTTCCACCTTCATGTGGTTGGCCCTGTTTAGTAGAGAATAACCTATTCTCAAAACAAAGAGAAGCTCATTAAGGTATGTGACAACTTAATTTTTTTCTAGAGTATTTTACATAACTAAATGCATGCTTATTTGCTTATTATAAATTATTTACTCATGTAAAAAATTTGTCTTTTTTGATTCATGCAGATCTTGGTGATCGAAATCCATCTCGTTGACAACTCTTATCAAGTTGTATGGGCTAATGGATCTGACAAAAGAAAAATGAAAAGGTAAGGGTTTTGACGTGTTTTTAAAAGTAGGCTTTATACTAGTAAAAGTTCACAATCCTCATGAATATGTAGATATTGATACATATGCCAAGTTCCA
>JZKD02S0439550.1:97507-121730 GCA_000966675.3 Picea glauca | reverse complement strand
TATATACAAGTTTTGTAAGGTTTTAACCATTTTCCAAAATTTGAGCTAGATGTAGGTAATCCATTATATTCTTCAAGTACATAAGAGTTTAACTTTAGAGCTATGGTCAAATAAAGACATCAAAGGTATTAAAAGAAATTGACCATGTGGTTTTATATATATTTATCATACTTGATTACTGAATCAAAATGTTGCAGGATACCATTCACATGAAGTTTGGGCTTTGTTGTGACTTGGATAAATTGACAAGGATTATAAAAGCTTATGATTTGAGCTAATTTTTTTTTTGTTTTCCCAACAAATAATTCATGTAGTACTTCAATGCCTAAACTATGATGTATAATTCCTTATCTTATTTGGGTATATTATGATTACACCAACAAAAGTTTCAAGTGTTATGTTATCCAACACCTTCATTGTATCAAAGGTTCCACCATTGTGTATCATGTGAAATTTGCTTTGATTTCAAATGAAATTTCAAGTTTCATTAGATTTAATATTGATGCATTACAATTCTTTCAACTCAAAGCTTCAGTTACTTGTTTTTCAATTGCAATGAATTGAAAGGTTATACTTGCATTTTCTAATGTGCATTTAAGAGACACTTCATTCCTAAATAATTTGCTAACCCCATGAATTACCTTGGTTCAATTAAATTACTTTGTTGCAACTCGCTATAACTCTGCTGCAACTCACTATAACTATGTTGTAACTCTGTTGCAACACTATGTTGTAATTGTACTTTCATCTTTGAATTTTTTGTTGTTACTCCACTTGTTGTCACTCACTACTACTCTGCTGCAACTCGTTATAACTCTGCTGCAACACTTTCTATAACTCTGTTGCAACTCACTATAACTATGTAGTAACTATGCTGCAACACTATGTTGTAACTATACTTTCTCCTTTGAATTTTTTTCTATTACTCCACTTGATGTTACTCACTATTACTCTGCTGCAACTCGCTATAACTCTACTGCAACACTTTTTGTAACTTTGTTGCAACTCACTATAACTATGTTGTAACTTTGCTACAACACTATGTTGTAACTGTACTTTCTCCTTTGAATTTTGTGTTGTTACTCCACTTGTTGTTACTCACTATTACTCTGATGCAACTCGCTATAACTCTGTTGCAACACTTTCTGTAACTCCGGTGCAACTCACTATAACTATGTTGTAACTCTACTGCAACACTATGCTGTAACTGTACTTTCTCCTTCGAATTTTGTGTTGTTACTCCAAGAAGGCTACAATAAACAAGTTCGATAAATGGTCTTAAGATATCATAAATAAATCTTATAAGTGTTGTTATAGTATTGTGTAATATAAATTGCATAATGACTCGCTCATGCAATCCATGTGTTTTTTTTAAAGTAATATTCCAAATTATTTTTTGTGTATGTTGTCACATTGGTATCCTTACTTCTAATCCAACTTCATGATAACACATGATTAAAATATTTGGTTGATTAGTGCCTTGATTATTTGTAAGGGATATATATATATATTACAATATATTAGAATATCATAATATTACAATATTACAATGTAATAGTAATGCCATATTAGAATGTAATATGGCATACAATATGGTAAACCATATTTGATGTAAATTTTTTTTTTAAAACCTAAAGTCATTGTGGCAATATCGACGTGAGTTCATCGGAATTTGCCATGAATATTCATCGGATATACAACATGTGCATCATAAGTTATTGGCTTGGCATAACTTTTCGTCCCAATTGCGACGAAGTTTCGTCGTAATTGCCACATTTCTTCGTTGTTATTGCGACGATAGTTCGTTATAATTGTGACGATGCATAGGGTTAACCGATATCGAACATGGTGACACGTGGAGAGATAATTTTTTCGATGTTTCCACGCACACCTGGATCATGGATATAGCGACGAAATTATTTCGACGAAAAAAAATCTCAGCTTTTGTGGAAATTGCAACAGATAAGTGTGGCAATATCAATGAAAAACAGTCGCAAATTTGCTCATATGTACTAGTGCCCTGAAAATGAGAGAGTTGGAAATGACATGAGATCTATATGTATCAACTCAATAGGTGTTGTAACACACCATGCTTTTCCTTTAGGAAAAGGATCTTGATGTTGTTTTCCAAGGACACAACCTGGACAAAATCCATAAGTACAAGAAACTTTAGGAAGACCAAGCACCAATTTTTGGGTGCTCAACTACTGCAAATATCTGTAGTTGAGATTTCTAGATATTTCATGCCAAAGCTTACTCAAAGCATCATCATGTGAAATGAAAGAGGAACCTACGGAAAACTCAAAAGAAGCAAACTTATACAGTCAAGAACTATGATATACTTTTCTAGATGCAACAACAATGTCTGGATCTTGTAGTTCTCGAATGGTTACATCGTTAGGAGAAAACTCTATTGTTTTCCCATTACCAGAATGACAAATATGATATATAGAGAGAAGATTTGTAGAGATATCAGGAACAAGAAGAACATCATTAATGAACCCTTTATCTAACTGCACTGTGTCGGATCCAAGAACATCCAGCTGTGTATAGTCTCCAACTGCAATTTGTGAAATGCTAAATTCATATGTAGAAGTCAACAAATCATGAGAATGAGTCATGTGGTGTGAAGCACCAGAATCAAGTATCCAACTATCTGAAGATGCATACAAAACTTGAGCTGATAAAGCATGTCCTTTACTAGTAGAAGAAGGTTTTGGTACTAAAATCTTATGTTGCTTAATGGCTTCATTCAAAGCTTCAAGTTTCAACAAACACTTAGATTCTACATGCCCAAGTCCACCACAAAAGCTACATGTGTCATTTTAATTCTTCTACTTTCTCTTGGAGGAAGACTCACCAGACTTGGAAGATGGAGGAAAAGGTTTTTTTTTCTTCTGAGGCTTGGAGGTAAACTCACCAGCTGAAGAAAAATATTTCTTCTTCTTATACCGAGTCTTGTGCTTAGTTTTAGTGTTCTGAGCCACAATAAACTTATTGTTAGAACCATAAATAGAATCTAATTGAGTAAGCTTAGATTGTTCTCTAGTAAGATGCTCACAAAAAATCTCAAAGGAAGGCATTTTAAACTCACTTCCTAGTGCATCCATAGTAGAATAAAATGCAAAAGAAAATACATGATAAGGACCTTTTAGCTTCGATAAAATCAAGAAGATGCACTCTTTTAGTTTTTCTACACCCTTTTAGCTGAGCCACTAGTAACCTAAATTTGGTAAGATAGTCGTCAATGGGTGCATGCCCATCCAATAATAGTGATGACAACCCTGCTTCCAATTGTAGGGCTCAAAATTCATTGATTTTTCCAAATAAGGAATCCAACTTGTCCCAACTTGATTTTGGAGTTTTACAATCAACTATGTGGAACAACGAGCTATCTGACACATGCAAACCGATGAGGCCCATGGATTCATCAAGTTTATTTCGATAGGCAAACCTCTCAATTTCCTTGGTGAAAACAGGTTGAGCCTCGACCAACATATGCCAGGGCCCTTTTGATTGCAACAACTGTTGCATTTTAAGTTTCCATGTGTGATAGTTATGGGGATTTAGGAGTTCAACAATCCTTAACTCATCCATTTACAATAAGGAGTACAATAAAACACCAGATCTCTAGGTGTATTATCTCAAAAGGGAATGGAAACCTAAGCTCTAAACAAAGAGCTCTAAAAATATTTACAATATACAGATTAATAATATTTGGATAGAGGTAATTTTAAATGTTGCTAGGTTAAAAAAAAATATCTGTAGACACAAAGGAAGCCAAAAAAAGGCAGAATATGGATATCTTTTCTGCTGACACTGGATCTGTAGTGAAAGGAATTAGACTAGATTTTTAAATGCAAAAAAAAACAATTGCAAAGAAAATTGGATTAGAATAAACCCTTGATGTTGAAGTCCAGTGATATCTTATAACTTTAAAGCCACTGAATGGATGATCTAGACAAGTTGAGCACTTTGCTACTCCTTCAATTTCCTCTAGAAATTTGTGGATAGCACCCACCAGAGCGACCAACCGAGATATACCTTTGTTGGATGAATTTGATCTTTGTGAGACGAGTTGGGCATGATAGCATTTTGGACAATGAAACCAGCACACTCCACAACAAGATTTCCCATGCACCCTATGACGAATCAGGGAAGGGCATGGCGATTTCAGTGGATGTTAGGAAACTTCTCTTCAGTATCTCTCTCCTTGCCAATGCTTGCAAATTTACCATGTGATCCTTCGATAGAACTATGGATAGACGACTGGGTGCATTGTTGGGATATTTGCTTCTCAAGCTGGGAAATTTTTCTACTCCTTGTTAAATATATTGTAACGTCAACAGTCTGAATGTACATTGCCAGTTGTACTGGACAACTGTACTTTCTATTTTTGTCTTGCTTGAGCCTATTTAGCTCAGCTATTTCCCTTTGCATTGTACTTCTCTTCTTCATACATTCCAATATATTGTTATATTCTTTCTCTCTGCATTTCTTTCTTTAGAATTTATCATGGTATCAGAGCTTCAGCAGTAAGCATCTTCACACAGTCCGGAGAGAAACTCGATCCTCAAACAGTGCAGAGCTTCACGAATCTTGAGAGCACGCAACACAGACTTGTTCACAAGGATTGGAGAGTTGTCTGCTATACTCTCAAAATATCCTCACAAAAAACTTCCACGAGGAAGATCATCGTAAGAATCTCACACGACGTAGCAGAGCGTACAACGCTCGAAAGAATGAGGAAGAAGAGAGTGCAGAAGAAGAAACTTTAAAGTTTCTTGAACAATTTTCAAGAATCATCAAAGATTTACGAGGAAGAGCTGCAGGAGGTGGGAACTCTTGAAGAATTCAAAGAATTCGTTCAAATTCGCTAAAGATTCCTGCAGTTCGCTAAAGATTCCTGTAGAAGGTAGAATCCTTTAAAGATTCTTGGAAATCGCTTAAATCTGTCAAAGATTGCAGTAGAGATCAAAGAACCTGTAAAATTCTTTCAAATCTTTGAAAGATTCACAATTTTTTTTTTTCTTCCACAGAAGAAATTCCTTCAAATTTAGCAAAGATCGTGTCTAAGGAGAAAAGAACGCATCTCATGTGCAAAGAACAACCATTGAGGCCGTAAGATTCATCCTACGAATGGATCCAGAGAGAGAAACCAGTTCAGAAGGGACGAGGAGAGCGCGTAAAAGGAAAAATAATTTCAACCATCAGATCTTGCGCAAAGGACCGACAGTCGTTGGATCAGCGAGAAAGTGCACAAGGTTTAATCCTCTGAAGTGCACAGGAGGAATTCTGACTTGTGAAGTCACGGAATCCCAACGTCATCTGGATCGTCCATCAAGATACACGTGGTGAGATCTCGGCATTTCGCTGACTCGTAAGGTGTAAAGTTCAGAAGACTACCATGAGAATTCACGAATCGCGAAATCACGAGTCATTCTGGACCATTGGATCACGAAATATCATGAGTTTTCGATCTTTTTCCATAGCAAAATCGGGGATCGAGAGTTGGACGAGTGAAGGAGACTGCTCTTCAAAACTCCGATACATGAAATCCCAACATCACGTATCACGGAATCCCAAGAGGATTGTGAGCCGTCCATCTCAGAGGAAAAGTGGCAACAGATCTAGGCCATCACTCCATCGGCATTTTGGAGTTTGGGATATCGGAGGTCTTGTTGATGAAAGACACTCCACGACGAAAGTCGCGAAATCGCGATTCACAAAATAGCGATCAGATCTCAGCCGTCCATTTGTTTGGACACATGGCGGACATCAAGGAAACCGTCGGTGTTTCGGCAACTGGAGTTCTCAAGTTGACAGAAAATTTGGCATCGCAATTCACAAAATCGCGAAATGACGCGGACCGTCCATCTTGAGGGGACGCGTGGTGTAAATCCAAGGACTCAGAAAAGTCCCGAAAGGAAAGTGCCATCGGAAAATCGGAGATCGGGGAATCAAGGAGTCAGAATATCTTTTCATCAAGGTTCATGAAGTCCCGATTCACGATATCCCGATAAGATCTGGACCATCATATCATAGGAATATCTGGACCGTTAAATTGTCCAAAGCCAACTTTCGCATTTCGTCAAATTGAAAAACAAAGAACCGAAAAAGCCTGTAGCACTCTAACATCAAGGCACGTGGTCACATTGTACGATGACTAAGGCCAAACTTAGGGCCGATAAGCTCTTTTCGTCCATCGGCAAATCGACGTTTCAACGATTGGAGGTAAATACGAAATTTCCCTCTATTTTTTTCTGAGATTTTTTTTTTCTTTAAAAAAAAAAACTATGTCGTCTAGCTCTTTAGGACAAACTCAGGGTCTAATTCTTATGGGAAAGAATTACGAGTTTTGGTCTCTTTGGATGAGATCGTTCTTGCAAGAGCAAGAGTGCTGGGAGCCAGTGGATCTTGGATATGTGGAACTAGATCTAGCCACCCTCTCTGCCATGACAAATCCGCAAAGAATTGCTTAGGCAACACTGAGGAACAAAGAAAATAAAGCGAAATTCTGGATTCAAAATTCTGTGGATGATTCGATTTTCTCAAAAATCATAAGCGCTGGTACTTCAAAACAGGCCTGGGACATCCTTAAATCTTCCTACCAAGGAAATGACAGGGTCAAAACAGTTAAACTGCAGACCTTGAGGACGCAATTCGAGACACTAAGGATGACAAAGTCCGAAAATGTGGATCAGTTCATGACCAAAGTCATGGGAATCGTGAACCAGATCAGACTGATTGGTGAAACCATCACTGATCAATGAATTGTTGAGAAAATTCTCAGAATTTTACCAAAGAAATTTGAAATGGTTGTAATAGCAATCATTGAATCTAAGGATCTATCAAGTTTTTCAACAGATGAATTAATTGGTTCTTTGGTGACACATGAGACCAGACTGCATCTCATAGATGAGTCAATCTCCAATGCTTTCAAAACTCAATTCTCCTTCAGCAAAGGGAGAGGCAGAGGTAGAAGCAGAGGTCACCAAGGAAGAGGGAGCAATCAAAGTAACCCTCACTCCAGCGGAGGAAACAGAAAACAGTATCCGAATCAAAATTTCCAAGTTCAAAGACAACAACAACAAAATCAACATCAGAATTTCCAGCCTCAAAGAGGCAGAGGGAGAAGATCAAATAAAAAAACAAGCATACAATGCTATTACTGCAAAAAGTATAGACACTATGAATCTGAATGCAAGAAGAAGAAAGTGGATCAACTCTAAGGCAGAGCAGATGTGTCAAATCACATAGAATAAAACTCAGGACGTATGTTTCTTTCGTGCCACAAAACTGAACAACAACCTAAAGATCTTTGGTTGCTGGACAGTGGATGCAACAATCACATGACAGGTAACAAAGATTTACTTTCATGCATTGATTCTTCAATCTCATCTAGTATTACACTTGGAAATGATTACTTAGTCAAAGTTCAAGAAAAATGAACTGTTCCTATTCTTACTAAACAGAATGTAAAGAAAGACATATACAATGTCTATCATGTTCCAGATTTGAAACATAAATTGTTAAGTGTAGGATAGCTCATTGAACATGGATATAAGGTACTTTTTGAGGGAACATCCTGTAAGATATATGACAAAATCCCAAACAGAAAATTAATTTCTGAAATCCACATGACTCCCAATAGGATGTTTCCCCTTACCCTCAGAACTGCAAATCTGAGCCACCAATATGCACAAAGTGCATCTACCCTGAATGAAACTATGGTTTGGAATACAATATTTGGACATCTACCATTTCAGAGTCTAAGTCTTCTTCAGAAAAAATCCATGGTCAAAGGTCTACCTATCTTTAAAGAGCAAATTCCCCCATGTGAGTCTTGCCTACTTGGAAAACATAAGAGAACTAGTTTTCCACAGTCTTCCAATCAAGCCAAACAACATCTTGAACTTGTTCACACTGACCTATGTGGACCAATGCAAACATAGTCAATAGGTGGTAGCTTTTACTTTCTAACGTTTATTGATGATTTCAACAAAAAAATATGGATCTATTTTCTCAGACACAAGTCTGAAACTTTTGCAAAATTCAAAGAATTCAAGGCAGAAGCTGAAAAACAGAGTGGCAAATATATCAAAGCACTCATTTCATATGGAGGAGGAGAAAACAACTCCAGAGAATTTGCAAATTTATGCAAATCACAAGGCATTATCATGCAAACAATAGCCAGGTATACTCCACAACAGAATGGAGTGGCTGAAAGGAAAAATCAGACAATAATAAATATGGCAAGAACACTTCTCAAAGAGAAAAGTTTGTCAAATAGGTTTTGGGTTGAAGCAGTAGCATGCTCGGTTTATCTCTTGAATAGATCACCAACCACAATTCTATAGATGAAAGTTCCCCAAGAAGCATGGACTAGGACAAAGCTCAGTGTAGTGTATCTAATGACATTCAAATGCATAACATACGCTCACATACCTTCTGAATTAAGGAAGAAACTTGATGATAAAAGTGAGAAATGTATTTTCATTGGATATAGTGAAACATCTAAAGCTTACAGGCTTTACAATCCAATCACCAAGAAACTAATTCTCAGCAGAGATGTAAAATTTCTGGAAAATCAATTCTGGAATGATTCAGAAAATCAGCAAATGGACAGTCAAAATCTATTACTGCGAAGTTCTGAAAATGCAGAAAATTCAGGACAACAAGTACCTCAAACTATTCTTCCAAGATTACAAGTACAAAAACAACCTAAAAAATCACAGGATAACTCAACTTCGAGCAGAGAAACATTCTTTGAACCACAAAATTAGAGAACTCGAAGTTTCAGAGAAATCCATCAGCAGTTGGATGACTTTGAGCAACACAACCTTTTTGCTTTAATGTCATGTCAACCTACATCCTTTAATGAAGCAACTAAAGAGCCACATTGGGTTCAAGCCATGAACCAAGAAATTAACTCCATTGAGAAAAATCAGACATGGGATCTTGTTGATTTGCCAAGACACAAGAAGAGTATTGGTGTCAAGTGGGTTTACAAAACTAAACTCAATGAAAAATGGCAGATCGAAAAACACAAGGCAAGACTTGTTGCCAAAGGATTCTCACAACAACGTAGTACTGATTATGGTGAAACTTTTGCTCCAGTAGCAAGACTAGACACTGTAAAGACTCTATTGGCCGTAGCAGCACAACACAAATGGCTAGTATACTAGGTGGATGTCAAGTCAGCATTCTTGAATGGTTTCTTAGAAGAAGAAGTTTATGTCGATCAACCACCTGGATTTGAAGTCCAAGAGCACCCAGCCAAAGTATATCGGTTGAAGAAATCCTTGTATGGCTTAAAGAAAGCTCCAAGAGCTTGGTACAGCAAAATTGACACTTATCTGATCAAAAGTGGTTTCAGCAGAAGTCAAAATGAGCCAACTCTTTACACCAAAACAGATCAGCACAGTAAAATTTTGATTGTATGTTTATATGTTGATGACATGATCTATACGAGAAATCTTGAGTTAACAAATTTTAAACATGCCATGCAATCTGAGTTTCAGAAGAAAAATCTTGGCATAATGAAATATTTTTTAGGGATTGAGGTTCATCAATCAATGAAAGGCATTTTTGTGTGTCAGCAAAAGTATGCAACAAACATCCTCAAAAGATTTTGCATGGAAGAATACAATCCAACAAACACCCCCATACCACTAGGCACAAAATTGAGCAAGAATGATGAAGGTCCTACAGTTGACTCTACCCTATACAAAAGTTTAGTAGGTAGTTTGTTGTATCTTACAACAACTAGGCCAGACATTATGTATGCAGCCAGCCTAGTTTCCAGATTCATGGAATCCCCAAAAGATTCTCATTGGAAAATGGCGAAACGAATTTTGAGATATCTTCCAGGAACTCTCAATTTAGGCTTATGGTACACTAAATCTAATAGTAATCAACTTTTCGGTTACACAGACAATGATTTTGCAGGCAGCCTAGATGACAGGAAAAACACATCTGGACATGTTTTTCAACTGGGCACGAACCTAATATCATGGGCATCAAAGAAGCAGACAATTGTTTCAATATCTTCCAATATCTTCTGCAGAGGCAGAGTATGTCACTGCTACCTCAACTTCATGTCACGCTGTGTGGCTGAGAAGAATATTGAAAGATATGTCACATACAGAAAAGGATCCAACTCCTATTTTCTGTGACAATACTTTAGCAATTGTTTTATCCAAAAATCATGTGTTTCATAAGAAAAGAAAACACATTGACACTCGTTTTCATTTCATACGCGAGCTAGTCAATAATGGTGATATTGCACTACAATTCTGTGGTTCTCGAGATCAGCTTGCTTATATATTTACAAAGCCACTAGAAAAGTCAGTTTTTTATTTTCAGAGACAACACTTAGGAATAATCAGTGTTGATGATTGTAACTATTGAGTTTAAGAGGGAGTGTTAAATATATTGTAACCTTAACAGTCTGACTCCAGCTGTACTGGACAATTGTACTTTCTATTTTTGTCTTGCTTGAGCCTATTTAGCTCAGCTATTTCCCTTTGCATTGTACTTCTCTTCTTCATACATTCCAATATACTGTCTTGTTCTTTCTCTCTGCATTTCTTGCTTCAGAATTTATTACTTTTGTTGTTACTGAGATTGTCATCTAACCGAGCAACGCTTTTAGAAGGGGCCTGCGCGGGTGAGCTAGGCGAGTGTTGGACGAGTTGAGTGAGCAGGGCGCTTTGTTGGGTGCGTTTTTAATTCTAGTGACAGTCGTTGTAGAGGAGGGACGTCCCAAGACTATATGTGACCAATAAAAAATAGAACCAAGGCCAAAGGAATCACCAATAGATGTGCACAGGAAACCCTGGAGGTCGAATATGAAAGGAACAACAACAACACAACTCACCAACAGATGTGCACAGGAAACCCTGGAGGTTGGACAGGAAAGTAACATAAACCACACAATTTACAAATAGAGTGTCTCAATCTGGAATGAGGCGCCCTCTTGTTGCTAGTAGACAATGAAATTATGTGCCTACGCAAGACATAAATCTTGGATTTTGAATGGAGCGGCTAGCCAATTTGCAAACAGGCGTTACCTGTTGATCTAGGATGAGGCGTGATGGATTAAAGAGAAAGGTGCTGGTGTTAGAAGATAGCGGGCTTTTAGCGAAGACTGGATTAAAGAGAAAGGTGCTGGTGTTAGAAGATAGCGGGCTTTTAGCGAAGACGACAAGGTTTAGGAGAGAGCAATTAGTTAAAAAAAGAACGAGTGCCCTACAAACCCTAACAAGGGACAATCATGAAAAATAAACAGCATGAAAATCTTTGAAAGAAATATGAGAAGGGGTTATGCAGAAATTGCTTTGATACCATGTAGATATTGAGAAAAGACAAAATCACAGGCTCAAGTAAATAACTGCAAACCAACAACTTTCTAAAAAAAAGAGAGATTAATCTAATTGATCTGTTTGCACATTACATTGAAGAGCTCTTCTATTTATAATAGGTTGAGAGGAGACATCATTGATGAAGGTAGATGGATAACTCTCTTATGGAGTAATAAGACAAATAGATGGATGATCAATTTACCCACTCTAGTGATAAGTCAAAAAAGCCCATAATAATTATACATAAACAACCAAAAAAATGATAACATGACCTACCTATCCTAAGTAAACTTATACATCAACAATAAATTTGGTGTGCATATTAACCATCTGAAAAGTTGTTGTATTTAATCTATTCACTCAAAACTTCCTATTTCATATATTGACTCGAACGAATTCCATAGTGAATTGGGTGGTAAGATTTCGCTAGAA
Source organism: Picea glauca (assembly GCA_000966675.3). NCBI lineage: Eukaryota > Viridiplantae > Streptophyta > Pinopsida > Pinales > Pinaceae > Picea > Picea glauca. The sequence continues at coordinate 109,932 of JZKD02S0439550.1, read as the reverse complement.
CGCATTTGTATATGTAGAAGGCCTTCGTTTGAAGGCATTTCAGAACTAGAACGAGTTCTTACATGGAAGGAGTTCAGTCTAACTTATCTTTATATATATATAATTGTGTTGAAGGCGTTAGCTAATTTTTGGAATGAAAGATTGATTGTATATAGATTATTAAACATTTTGAACATATTTATTATGTATATATAATTGTGTGGAAGGCTTTCACTAATTTTTAAAAGGAAATATCAATTTTATATATTAATTAAGTAGAGAGGTTTATATTTATTAGAAATGGATATATTTAATAGCTTTTTAGTTTTTAATCAGTATTTTATGGACATGATTAAATATGAATAAAATATTTTTAATCTTCACATTAAATAAAAGATTGAGATTTCCAACATTTTTAATTTTATAAAGATATAAGTTTTTAGTATTTCACATTATCAATTAAATTATCAGCTGATTTTCACTTTTAGATGATTAGTAAACATTCCATTTAATTGTGATTAACTTAGTATACTCTATCTAAAATCTAAAATTTGAATTAGTTTCAATTAACGAAACAAAGCTATACGCTCGATTGGGAGGCGTTTCAGATTTCATCTCCTCTCCAAGAGGAAAGACTAAAGCTGCAATCCTCGGACAAGGCGAACATCTGCGATTGGTTTTGATTTTTGAGATATTGATTACATTGTCTGCTAAAATGGCAAAGCCCATTGTGCTGTATTCGTTCCCACCACAATAATGGACAAGTCAGCGCTATATTGAATGCAGGAATTCCAAACTGCTTAACCTCCCTCCGTCAATCCGTTCCTTGCGACTTCAAGACTGGGCAGATTCTGCAAGTTTGGTAGTCATTCCGGTGGTAGCCATTCTGGCTGGTTTGCATTGAGGTTGCACCAAGCAAGCGACAACCCTTCTAGATTGTACAGCTTGAGATCAGGCAAAGGACCTAGACAAAATGGTCTATAGGCAAGCCAGAGGAAGTGCAGGTTGGTCAGTTTCGAACTGAGCTCTAGAATCGTGATTTCGGACAGCTTATCGGACATGAAATTATCGGATCCATTGCCAAGCGCGTGCAATTTGATATCTTGGCAGGGGATGGTGGACGACTATTGTTTCAGAGAAGCATGGTAATTGAGAGAATTTGTATTTTTTTTTTTTTTAATTTAAACAAGACGAATATATATATATATATATATATATATAAAAGAATACATGAAAGTAGAAATGGAAGAATGCATGAAAGCCTTGGGCGCGCTGCTACAACCACTCCTCCAATACCGCTGTTGGAAATTTTGATGCCTACACCAATGTACTTTTGATACATGGGTTAGGGTTTTAGTATTAGAGTTAGGGTTGTCCATGATAAGCCAAAAAACTATTAAAATCTTTAAAATATTTAATATTAAGATAGAAAAACAATCAAGGCATAATTTTTTTTATGTGTTTGTTTTTTTAAATATAATTATTATTAGTATTTTAAATTAATGAAAAATAGTTGAAAATTATGTGAATATGAATTTTTTTGATATTATTATATTTTTTATTTTTTATTTTTTTTTATAATAAAATCAATATAACCATTTTTTTATATATATTTTAAATAATGTAAATAAAATGTATTATTTTATTTAATTGTATTTTAATAATAAATTTTATTTTAAATGTTAAAGATATAAATTTAATTTTTTATTTTAATATTTTTTCTATATATAATATTATTTATTTTAAAATTAATAATACTTATTAACTTATATCAACCACTTTATAAAAGTGGTTATTACTAATTATATTAATTTTGGAGATATTTTACATGACAAGTTTTAAAAAATATATATTTTTTAATTGTTGTTAACTTCTTTGTTATTTGTTTTTAGTGTCACTAGGGCAAAGTGGATGCAAATTGACCTTGTAGGAGTTTTAATCAATTCCATTTTGAGGATTCACAATCTTGATTTAGATGATTCACCATTTGCCATCTTATGGGGATTTACCATCTTAATTCCAAGCCCTATCAATTTTTTTAGAATTAAAATTTATATTTCATTTATGATAATTAAGGTTTATAAATAATTAAATTTATGATTTTTGATAATTAAGGTTTATAAATAATTAATGTATGGTATAATCTATTAAGACGTTCATTAACCATAATGTTGTGGCCGCACTAATGTTGTTGTTGCACTAGTTATTAAATATAATTGAACATGTAATAATATTATATATAATTGTGTGGAAAGCTTTAGCTAATTTTTAAAAGAAAATATCAATTTTATATATTTAATTATTAAATATAGTTTAACTTATAATAATAATAATAATAATCTATTTTTAAGGTCAGTGATTTGACTAGTAAAGTCTACAAAGTTATACATACCCTACCCCCTCTGGATTTCAACCTGTGACCTCTTAAAAAAAAACACATGTTCTTAACCATTAGGCCCACTCTCTAAATATATTACTAATTATACTTTACCTTGATTATCACACCAAAAATGTAGAACATAATATACTTTCCTTTGTATTAAAAATCAACAGCGCTCTCTCTCTATATATATATATATTCCCCCGAATTTGTGGTGTACATATTCGCACGAACATCTTTATTCATGTTAATTTACTTCTGCCAGAATTTCCAATCCTAAGTGTAACTTGTTGTTTTCTGGTTTGGAAAATTGTTTAATATGTTCATGTGAAACATTTCTTGTGTTTCTTTTATTTCAATGTGTTTTTTGTTTTGCCGCATAGTGAGACACATTAACATAATTTTACTCATTGGTTACATTTTTCATGCTAAATGAAGAAGATGGAGATGTGTTGTCGGGATTCCAAGTGGAGGTGTCATAGAAATATTCAATCAGGGAAGTTGCAAGATAACATATGGGTTGTGGAGGCAACTTGCCAAATTGAGGCAAGGGGAGAGACTTTGTCCATAATTCAAGGGGTTTGGTTAAGTGAAACAAATAGGTTGAGATTGCAATGTGCAATTCAACAAGACCAAGAGGAGTTATACATGATGATTTTACCCATACTGAGACACATTAACATGATGTTTTTCTCCATAGTGAGACACATTAACATGATTTTACCCATTGGATACATTCTTTCTGCTAAATGAAGAAGATGGAGATGTGTTGTCAAGATTCCAAGTGGAGGTGTCATAGAAATACTCAATCAGGGAAGTTGCAAGACAATATATGGGTTGTGGAGGCAACTTTCCAAATTGAGGCAAGGGGAGAGACCTTGTCCAGAACTCAAGGGGTTCGGTTAAGTGAAACAAATAGGTTGATATTGCAATGGGCTACTCAACAATACCATGAGGAGTTATACAAGATGACGATGGAGTAGAGAAAAAATAGTTTGTTGGATGTGGAAACATACATTCTCTAGCAACGAACATAGCAACTAGACTGATCACCCAACCAATTCGGAGTGTAAGAGGATCTAATTTAAAGGATGTACACAAATAAAAAAGTCAAAGTATCGAAGCCATTAAGGGTCAAGAGTATCCAACACTTGGGTACACTTAGTAGGACATCCTAAGGAGATTTTTCCTTAACTACATCGATTGGGGAAGCAACAATGATTGAGTGGTGACAAGATCCGAGGATGGGAAGAGATGCCATGGATGTCAATAGATGTTTCTAGATATGAAAAATACTTCGAGTGGGGGAGGATGTAAGGTCTCCCATGACACCCACCGAGCACATGCACTCCATGGGAAGATTCGACGATGGACGAACAAAGAGTGCATGGAAGGGAGTGATCGGTTGGGTGAACAAAGAAGTTTTGGTGTGGTAACGAGAATCTTGGGTGCATGATGGTGACGCATGGAACCAAGGGGGCACACACCTTACTTTCCTTAGAATGATTGAAGGAGACTTGGGTTGCATTTGAGCAAGGGTGGGGCGAATTGGGAGCATGCCCAAGGAGTAGACTCATATTTCCTCAACAATATGGGTTCATCGGAGAGGTCATATGACCCCATCGACACACCCATGAGAAGTTTCGATGATCAGTGAAAAGTGCACACAAGGAAAAGGGTGCACACCCAAGGATGGCGCGCAACGGTCGTAAGAGACAAACAGTTGATGGGTGTGTGGGCTTTGAATGGGTGCAACAAACCCAAGAGACAAAACATTTCACACAAGTGACCCTTTAAGTTCTTATAAGAGAAAGGGTGGACAACCAAGAGGAAGCATAAAAAGGGTGCACACCCAAGGATGGCTCGCAACGGTCATAAGAGACAAATAGTTGATGGGTGTGTGGGCTTTGAATGGGTGTGACAAACCCAAGAGACAAAACATTTCACACAAGTGACCCTTTAAGTTCTTATAAGAGAAAGGGTGGACAACCAAGAGGAAGCATAACATATTTTGGCAAGAGATTTGGAGAGAAAGTCTAAGGAAAGTATACCATAACGAACTAAGGTAGAGTTTCCAAGATGGAAGACAAGTAGCCAATAGTTGGATGTTTTGGAAGGTTTTGGGGATGTCTGAAAAACCAAGTTTGTGGAGGAATGAGTGAAGAAGAACCAAAATCCATGTTAGCTTGGTGAAAGTGTGTGAAAACAAAACAACAACAAGATTGTGGTTGTGGGAACATGTGAGGTGCACCGTAGGTGGGCGCAGAGACGGTTGCGACATAGAGTCTTTTGGTAACAAATATGTTCGTCAGTGTCTTGGTGAGGTTGGGAGGGTCGTTTGACTCTACCCTATTGAAAATCGAGATGGTAGAGCTCATTTTAATTATTTGACAATAACAAAGACTTAGTTGAGTGTTAGGCATAGTTTGTGCCACCCAAACTATTTTCGTGTTTGTCTTTGTTTGTGTTCCACATTTGTTCTCTTGTTCATGGATGCGTGCTTAAATAAGACTAAGTGTTAAGATATGTTAAAAATTGTCTAAGTAAGTAATATTTTCACTAGATTAGGAGTGTGACCCATCAACAGCCTAGAACGAAGTATGGGTATGTTGTAGGTGAAGAGGCGTAGTCCAGACGAAGTAATCTTGGTGTGCCAAGAAAAAAAGAATCGTCGCGATGTCACATGCCTTCAAGTGAACGATTGCAATATAAGTTTCAGTATCCTATGGGGTCATGGAACTGACATATTCAATGTCTTTTGACCGAGGTCTAATCGATTGTGATTTTTTCATTCTTAGATTATACATAAGTTTTGAGTTTTAATCACTGAACATGCTCAAATGAATTTTTTTTTCAAGCATAGATAACCTGATTTTTTAAGTTTTAATATTAGATAACTAAAACATCTATTCATTGAGTTCATTAAATTAAATTTAGTGGAATAAATACATGTGATGCCTTATATTGGATGTGAAGTGCAATGTTGCCCCCTATTTGTTTTTGAATGATCTTGTAACCAAATTTGTAACAAAATTTACAATTATCAACATTCTATTGAGAAATATTTATTTGATGTCTCCTTTATTAGTCAACCTTTGTTTTACATCTCCACGTTATCTCCTAATACATTTTAGGAGTTTCCTCCTCTGTATATACCCCAACCAAACTATCTCTATAACTCTATAGAATCGCATATATGGTTGTGCATACAATAAAAACCCATATCTATAGTTCCTTGTAAACCATCCATGAACGAAATTTCATTGTTTCCATCTCTCTCTCCCATGGGTTGCGATATCTCTAACAATAATGTGGACCACTGATTCAATATGGGGTACCATGAGGTGAGTGGAGTTGGATGCATGCATAGTGAATGCATATTCATAGCTTAACCAGTCCAATGATATACATGTATATACCATATGAAGTGGATTACTCAACCTTTTTTAGATGAGGAGAGTTTTGACCCTTTTTAAAGAACTAATTACATTGCAACTCTTTTGATTGTAAATTCATGGTAATGGTAATGATATGTTTTGATTGCAAATTCTTGTACATGGTAACCATATACATTCGATTATCATTGTCGTTATCATCGATTTTGGATATTAAATTTTTCTTTTATTAGTAATTCCAATAATGGATAGTTTTACCTTTTCCTTCCATATTTCAATGATTATATTGTAAATTATGTGTGAAATAGAGACATGAAAAAAATTTCAAAATTCAAAAATTCAAAAAGAGAACAAAAGAAATTAATAATTACAAAATCTACACCAAATTAACTAAGTCAAGATAAATATTAATAAAATAGAAAGAGCTAAAGTAAATGAAGATTGTATAAAACCAAAATAATGTCATTCGAGTCAAATACCATGCTCTTTTAAAATAGGAGGATATAATTGTATTGTCATTATTCATATGGTTATGGATAAACTTACATTATTAAATTTATTGATTTGTTATCTAATCTTGTCAAAGTTTTAAAAAATTAATAACCATTTGATATGTGGATGATTCTTTGAGCATATATTTTGATTTAAAGACAAAAGTTCTTCATTGTATAGTAATATGTTAACGTTTGTAACTATTAAGTTTATTAATTATGTGTGATGATCTTCCCTTCAATGGCATAAAAAAAGTCCTAGAGCTCGTGGGTGAGGGAGTGAGATGTTAAGGAACTCCTTGACTAAAAGTCACTAGTTGAGGACACCTCAAATCCAACCATGTTAAGGGTTGGTGTCGTGCAGTGTTTAGGATTAAAAAAAAAATGGCATAAGGAAATCATGTATCCTTACTAATTTTTAAGTTGTTGACACTTAAAATTCATTAATTTTATTTTTGTTTCACATAATTATTATAATTTTCATCAATAATTTAACACACAACATTCTAATTTCAAAAGTTAATGTTAAATTCAAACCTATATGGACTTATTTTTTATTTGACACATCTCATTTCAATTTTATTGACCACTTATTTTATAAAATACATAATAATTGGTTAACCATTTATTTCAGAAAAAATTTATTGCTATTATAAATATATTTTAAATAATTTTAATAAATAAAATTTGCAATTCAAATACATAAATTGAAATATATGCATCAAAACCTTTTCAATAAAAACATTGCCACTGCACTTGTTATTAAAAACCATGACAATGAATATTTTTTATGAAAAATAATTTTAAATATTTCTATTAAGTACCATAAAATAAAATTATATTCACTATATAATAATTTATATCAAAATTATAAAATAATCTAAGATATAGTAATTTATATCAAAATTATAAAATAATCTATGATATATTAAACTGACTAATAAAACTTTTCCACGACACCGGAGTTGAATTTCAAATCCCAACAATCGGTCAAATTTAACAATTTCCACAAATTATATACCCGTTTTAACATATTTAATGAAAAACGTTAACGTTTTGCCCAAAAATTTTAACGTATTTGACAGACAAATCACCCCGTGACGGGCAATTTGCCCGTCAAATTCCATCCCTACACAACACAGTATCAAATGGGACGACTTTCCAACTATAAACAATACCAACATGTTTGAATGATTCATCGAACTCGACGACAAAATTCTTAAAGAGGAGCTGCATCTGGTGCCATAAACGTTAACATATAAAAATATTTAATTACATTAATTAACTTATATTTGCAGCTGATTAGTAATTTCAGCATCTTTTTATTTATTATGTATCTCTCAATTTGGAGTTTTTCCTCGGGGAAAACCGCGTGTCTACCTAAACCCTAATTGTTTAGGCAAGCAACGTGCCTCCGTATTTCTACATGTTCACAATCCAGGTACCATTCTCGCTCTCGCCATGCATACTTAAACGCACTCTTTTAATTTAATGTGTTAGTTGGTAGGTACATACTGCAGCCCTGATGCTCATCGATCTATAGTTTCATAAGTTTAAACTTTCGGATTTTTTGAGTTTTTATTGGCATATTATTTCATTAATTTTTAATGAAATTTTGTCTGAATTTTATATTTAAGTGATTGAGTGTATACAATTCATGTATCTAGAGATTTAAATCCATTTATATATTCAAAAATGTAATTAAACAACAAGATACTATAACACATATAATATATGTGTTATAGTATAACACATATATTATATGTGTTATACTATAATCAAATCCTAGCATATTATTTCATCAATTTTTAATGAAATATTGTCTAAATTTTGTATTTAAGTGATTGAGTGTATAGAATTCATGTGTCTAGAAATTTAATAGGATATTGAATCCACTTATATATTCAAAAATGTAATTAAACAAGAAAAAACTATAACACATATATTATATATTTTTATAAGTTTAAACATTCTAATTTTTTTAAGTTTTTAGTGGCATATTATTTCATTAATTTTTATTAAAATCTTGTTTAAATTTTATATTTAAGTGATTGCATGTATACAATTCATGTATCTAGAGATTTATTAGGATGCCAAATCCACTTATATATTTAAAAATGCAATTAAATAACATAAAACTATAACACATATAATATATGTGTTATAGTATAACACATATATTATGTGTTATAGTATAACATATATATTATATGTGTTATACTATAATGAAATCCTGGCATATTATTTCATCAATTTTTAATGAAATCTTATGTGAATTTTATATTTAAGTGATTAAGTATATACAATTCATGTATCTAGAGATTTATTAGAATGTTGAATCCACTTATATATTCAAAAATACAATTAAACAACACAAACACTATAACACATATATTATATGTGCTATAGTATAACACATATATAAGATATATAACACATATAATATATGTGTTATACTATATTATATGTGTTATAGTATAACACATATAATATATGTGTTATGTTATAACACAGTGTTATATTATATGTGTTATACTATAACACATATATATTATATGTGTGGTTTCATTTAGATCTATTTCACCAGACTCAGGTGAAAATTTTTAAAAATCGAATGTTTAGACAAACCCCTATCTTCCTATTGACCAATGATATGAACTAAACTAATTATGACTCATTGCAACCAGGATATAATTTGAGAGGTAAGTTGTTGGTCACGGTCTGATTTGCCTATGGTTAAGAAATATTTCTCATAAGTTTAAACATTCCAATTTTTTATAGTTTTTACTAACATATTATTTCATCAATTTTTAATGAAATCCTGGTTTAATGAAATCTTGTTTGAATTTTATATTTAAGTAATTGAGTGTATACAATTCATGTAATCCACTTATATATTCAAAAATACAATTACATAACAAAAAACTATAACACATATACTATATGTAGTATAACACATATAATATATATTATATGTGTGTTCTAATATAACACGTGTGTTATAGTATAACACATATAATATATGTGTTATACTATAACACACATATATTATATGTGTTATAGTATAACATATATATTATATGTGTTATAATTTTCTATTGTTTAATTGCATTTTTTAATATATGAGTGGATTCAGCATCTTAATAAATTTCTAGATACATGAATTGTATACACTCAATCACTTAAATATAAAATTCAGACAAAATTTCATTAAAACAAAATTTCATTAAAAATTGATAAAATATATGTGTTATACTATAACACATATATTAAATGTGTTATACTATAACACATATTATTATATATGTTACATATTATTATAATTACATATTATTATATATGTTATAGTATAACACATATAATATATATGTTTGGTTTCATCTAGAATTAATGTTTAGACAAACTCCTATCTTCCTATTAACCAATGATATGAACTAATTGCAACCAGGATATAATTTGACAGGTAAGTTGTTGGTCACAGCCTGATTTGCCTGTGCTTAAGAAATATTTACCACCGTCCACATCTTCTTTTAAAACTGCGAAAACGAGTAATTGACTTCTCAAATCCGTTTAAACCCTGGCTGCAACCCTTTAGCCGTTTAAACCCTGGCTGCAACCCTATAGTGGTCATGCCTTCTTTATTTTAATACTGGGGACGAGGATATTGTCCCTTGGTTTTTAGCTTTAGGATTATGAACACCGGAACGATTATTGATTATCTAAAATTTCGTAAAAAATGTGAAGTTCTTTCAACAGTTTCCACATAATCACATCGTGGACGAAGACTAATTTGGCATTCTGGATGAGGAATGTTGTTAATATAAGAAAAACACTGGATAGAGGCTAAAAATAAGATAACGATGTTTAACCATTCCTATTATTACGTCGAAAGGCGTATACCTATTGACAATGGGCAGAATTAATCACCTTTTAATCATAAATTTCAATCCTAGGGTTGGCAATTGAAGATGCTGGCATATTCTTCGTCGTCCTCTCTAATCAATGGATGAGATTTTAATAAATTAACTTCCGCTCATTTATAAAGACGTCCGTTTATGTGATTACTTTTTTACATTTACTAAATCAGATTAAAAAATTACTTGTTCAACACCAGATTGCCACGTTTAGTGATTAAAAGATAATCTATTAAGCTGGCCACAATTTACTAAATTATTGTTACTGGGCGGATACTTATAGCCGCGTGGGTGTTGGACCCGACAGTAAGACGTTTCAAGTATTCAGGCATTTCAAGTATTCACACACTTATTTGCATAGCCGCCTTTTGATGTTTCGGATATTCGCACAGGTTCCCACAACCGCCTTTTAACGTTTCGGGTATTCGCACAGTCGCCTTTCGACGTTCACCAGCCGCAAGTTAGCGGCTGTGCTAGTATAGTATAACATATATATTATATGTGTTATAGTATAACACATATATATTATATGTGTAGTTTCATCTAGATCTGTTTGACCAGATTCAGCTGAGAAAATTTAAAAATCGAAGAATGTTTAGACTTATCTTTTTATTGATCAATGATATAAACTAAACTGATTATGACTAATTGCAACCAAGATATAATTTGACAGATAAGTTGTTGGTCACAACCTGATTTGCTTGTGGTTAAGAAATATTTACCATAATCTTAAACATTCCATTTTTTTGGATTTTTTACTAACATATTATTTCATCAACTTTTAATGAAATCCAGTTTTAATGAAATCCACTTATATATTTAAAAATGCAAGTAAACAAAAGAAAACTATAACATATGTATTATAATATAACATATATATTATATGTATTATATTATAACACATATATTATATGTGTGACAATACTAGCACAGCCACATAATTGTGGCTGATCAACGTCGAAAGGTTGATAAGATGAAAAGAATATATTAAATTTTATTATTGATTAACAAATAAACGGTTGAGGTTCATTTATCATCTGGTGTTAATATTTTAATTTCTGTTAATCACTTAAGTGGCAATCAGTCAGCTATCAAAGTAATTTTTAAATATGATTAGATAAATATAAAAAAGTAAACACATAGTTCCTTACCTCACCGAAAAGAGGTGAGAATAGTGAAGTAGGCGAGGAGAATAATACTTATACTTGCCCCAGTTAAGAAAAAGGGTATAACTAGTTCCTTACCTCCTAAAGAATCTATTTGATTAGACGAGAATCCAGCGGTTGAGGTTCATTTATCATCTGGTGTTAATATTTTAATTTCTGTTAATCACTTAAGTGGCAATCAGTCAGCTATCAAAGTAATTTTTAAATATGATTAGATAAATATAAAAAAGTAAACACATAGTTCCTTACCTCACCGAAAAGAGGTGAGAATAGTGAAGTAGGCGAGGAGAATAATACTTATACTTGCCCCAGTTAAGAAAAAGGGTATAACTAGTTCCTTACCTCCTAAAGAATCTATTTGATTAGACGAGAATCCAGCTGTGTATGATAAATTGTCAATGTTGGCTATAGCCTGACCTTGTGACTAGGGACTATGACTAGGGACTCTCAACGATGACAACTGGGTATCAACAAGGACTCATGCTTAGTGAGGCGCATGAGGCTTTATCGCTTCATGCATTCGGAGGAGATACTTCACCTCGGCATGTTGTATGTGGGTTGGGGGGGGGCATTAATAGGAAAACTAAACGGATGTGTTTATAATAGCTAGGAAGTTAATGATTGAAATCACAGCCATTTATTTTGTGTGAATACTAAGAATATTCCAGCCATATTTAATCATGTCCATAGAAAACTTATTAAGCACTAAACCCTTATTAAATCTGCCAATTGTCAATAGGTATACACCTTTCAGCGTAAAAATGAAATTCTCGCATATTATTTCATCAATTTTTAATGAAATCTTGTTTGAATTTTATATTAAAGTGACTAAGTGTATACAATTTATATATCTAAAAATTGATTAGAATGTTGAATCCACTTATATATTTAAAAAGGAAATTAAATAACAAAAAAGCTATAACACATATAATATATGTGTTATAGTATAACACATATATTATATGTGTTATACTATAACACATATAATATATGTGTTATAGTATAACACATATATTATATGTGTTATACTATAACACATATATTATATGTATTATACTATAACATATATATATTATGTGTGGTTTCATTTAGATCTGTTT
>JZKD02S0439550.1:59975-84538 GCA_000966675.3 Picea glauca | reverse complement strand
AATGAAAGAAGAATATGATTCAATAATGAAGAATGAAACATGGGAATTAACAAAGTTGCCTGAAAACAAAGTTCCAATTGGATGCAAATGGTTGTTTAAATCCAAATTTAATGCTAATGGTAGTATAGATAAACATAAAGCAAGATTGGTTGCAAAAGGGTATTCACAAAAAGAGGGAATTGATTATGTAGATACTTTTGCGCCTGTAGCTAAGTTAAACACCATTAGATTGATGATTGCATTAGCTACAAAACATAAATGGAACCTACATCAGTTAGATGTGAAGTCTGCTTTTCTGAATGGAGAATTAAAGGAGGAAGTATATCTTGTACAACCTGAAGGATTTGTTAAACAGGGACAGGAACATTTGGTATGTAAATTGAAAAAGGCTCTATATGGATTAAAACATGCACCCAGGTCTTGGTATGACAAGATAGACAATTTCTTTCTGCAAAAAGGATTTGTGAAGAGTAAAAATGATCCAAATCTCTATATTAAGAAAGATGAAAAAGAACATATTGTTTTGATTTCTCTCTATGTTGATGATCTAATCATAACAGGAAATGATTCTAAGCTAATTGATGAAATCAAAAGGCAGTTATCACAGGTCTTTGAAATGAAGGATCTTGGAGAACCACATTATTGTCTGGGTCTTGAAGTATGGAAAGAAAATGGTATGACACGGGTTACACAAAGCAAATATACTAGGGAATTGCTTCAGAGATTTGATATGAATGGATGTAAGGTGATGTCTACTCCATTAGGACATAATGTTAAGCTCTGTAGTGATGATGAGACCAAAGAAATGGATGGAACTCTGTATCGACAACTGGTGGGAAGTCTGAATTATCTCACCACAACCAAGCCAGATATTGCCTACTCAATCAACATCCTTAGTCAGTTCATGGCTAAGCCGCATAAGAGTCACTGGAAAGCAGCAAAAAGAGTCCTTCATTATTTGAAAGGAACTATTGATTTTGGTATTAAATATACTGATGAATTTGATGTTACGTTGACAGGATATTCTGATTTTGATTGGGCTGGAAATCTTAGTGACAGAAATTCAACCACAGGTTATGCCTTTAGAATTGGTTCAGGGGTCGTATCATGGAGCAGTAAGAAACAAACAACTGTTTCTTTGTCTACAACTGAAGCCGAGTACAAAGCCATGTGTAGTACTACATGTGAAGCTGTCTCGATGAGGAGAATTCTTGAAGACATGGGAGAAGAACAAAAGGCACCCACAGTTATCAATTGTGATAATCAAAGCTCAATCAAACTTGCTAATAACCCTATGTGTCATGCCAGAACTAAGCACATTGAAATTCAACATCATTTTGTCCAAGAAAAGATACAGTCAAAGGAGATTGACTTAATCTATTGTAACACAGATGAAAATATGGTTGATATTTTCACTAAGCCTCTGGGAAAGGAAAAATTTGAAATTTGCAGAGAGTTGCTAGGTGTGGTAGAAAATCCATTTCTCCATTAAGGGGGAGTGTTGGAATAATGAAGAAATTAGATCATTAGTTAAGATTTACGTAACTAAGAGATTATGGGTTGTTGTGTCCTTGTCCAAATTAGGGTTTGCTGGTGGTTTCAGATCCACCTTTGTAGGAGATCAGTTCAGGTTTGTTGTGCTATTTAAATGTAATAGTTTGGCTTCAGTAATGCAATCAAGTGAGCCTTTGCTCACAGTTTGGTTTGGCCTCTATAATTTAATTTCTTTCAACAACGTCCACATAATTACATCGTGGACGAAGACTAATTTGGCATTCTGGATGAGGAATGTTGCTAATATAAGCAAAACACTGGATAGAGGCTAAAAATAAGATAACAATGTTTAACCATTCTTATTATAATATAACACATATATTATATGTGTTATAGTATAACACATATATCATATATGTGTAGTTTCATCTAGACTCAGGTGAAAAAATTTAAAAATCGAAGAATGTTTAGACTTATCTTTTTATTGATCAATGATATGAACTAAACTGATTATGACTAATTGCAACTAGGTGTTAATATTTTAATTTCTGTTAATCACTTACGTGGCAATAAGTCAGCTATCAAAGTAATTTTTAAAGATGATTAGGTAAATGTAAAAAAGTAAACACATAAACGGATGTCTTTATAATAGCTAGGAAGTTAATGATTGAAATCACAGCTATTTATTTTGTGTGAATACTAAGAATATTCTAGCCATATTTAATCCTGTCCATAGAAAACTTATTAAGCACTAAACCCCTATTAAATCTACCCATTGTCAATAGGTATACGCCTTTCAGCATAATAATGAAATTCTCACATATTATTTCATCAATTTTTAATAAAATCTTATCTGAATTTTATATTTAAATGATTAAGTGTATACAATTTATGTATCTAAAAGTTCATTAGGATGTTGAATCGACTTATATATTTAAAAAGGCAATTAAATTACAAAAAAGCTATAACACATATAATATATGTGTTATAGTATAACACATATATTATATGTGTTATACTATAACACATATATTTACGCCGAAAGGCGTATACCTATTGACAATGGGCAGAATTAATCACCTTTTAATCATAAATTTCAATCCTAGGGTTGGCAATTGAAGATGCTGGCATATTCTTCGTCCTCCTCTCTAATCAATGGATGAGATTTTAATCGTCCTCTCTAATCAATGGATGAGATTTTAATAAATTAACTTCCGCTCATTTATAAAGACGTCCGTTTATGTGATTACTTTTATACATTTACTAAATCAGATTAAAAAATTACTTGTTCAACACCAGATTGCCACGTTCAGTGATTAAAAGATAATCTATTAAGCTGGCCACAATTTACTAAATTATTGTTACTGGGCGGATACTTATAGCCGCGTGGGTGTTGGACCCGGCAGTAAGACGTTTCAAGTATTCAGGCATTTCAAGTATTCACACAGTTATTTGCACAGCCGCCTTTTGATGTTTCGGATATTCGCACAGGTTCGCACAACCACCTTTTAACGTTTCGGGTATTCGCACAGCCGCCTTTCGACGTTCACCAGCCGCAAGTTAGCGACTGTGCTAGTATATGTATTATACTATAACATATATATATTATGTGTGGTTTCATTTAGATCTGTTTCACATATATATATTATGTGTGGTTTCATTTAGATTTGTTTCACCAAACTCACGTGAAAATTTTTAAAAATCAAATGTTTAGACAAACCTCTATCTTCCCATTGACCAATAATATGAACTAAACTGATTATGACTGATTGCAACCAGGATATAATTTGACAGGTAATTTGTTGGTCACAGCCTGATTTGCCTGTGCTTAAGAAATATTTACCACCGTCCACATCTTCTTTTAAAACTGCGAAAACGAGTAGTCGAGTTCTCAAATCCGTTAAAACCCTGGCTGCAACACATTAGTGGTCCTGCCATCTTTATCTTTAATACTGGGGAACCAGGATATTGTCAATTGGTTTTTAGCTTTACGTTTATGAACACCTGAACGATTATTGATTATCTAAAATTTCCTAAAAAATGTGAAGATCTTTCAACAGCTTCCACATAATCACATCGTGGACGAAGACTAATTTGGCATTCTGGATGAGGAATGCTGTTCATATACGCAAAACACGGAATACGGCTAAAATAAGATAACGATGTTTAACCATCCTGATTATAGGTTAGGGTTATCGGGTTATAGGTTAGGGTTATCGGTGGCGAAGCCACAAAGTCCACATTGTCGCTAGGTGTCCGATGACCCTAATCTACAATCGGGATAAGGATGAGGATGGCCTGTTTAAATTAGCAGTTGGACGATGGATTTATCTCCGGTCCATAATGGAAGCGTAACAGCTGTATCATAATATCTCGTGAAAGGAACAAATGCTACGTCACATATAACCACGAAATTCAATTTTGGAAGATCATTGTTAAATGAGCAGTAAGCGCCAAACTGTAATACACATAAATAAAGGAGTGGGTTAACTTGTGAGCAATCTTTTTTATTAAGTTATATTTTTGGTTTTTTTTATTGAGTTATTTTTTTGGGTAGGTTTTTAGGCAGTTTGTTTTTAAATTCTCAAGTATCTGAATTAATTTAAAAACAAATTTATGAAGAAAAATTGCTCCAAAATTATCTACTTCTAGTATGTTTTTTTTTTTTTTTTTTTTTTTATGAAAAAACAGATCTCTGAAAGCAAGATTGCTCTTGCTCCAGAATTAACCTACTCTTTAACTTTGTATCATTGAACACCCCGACAAATATTTAAATATATCTTTTAACTTTGTATCATTGAGCACCGCTATAAATCTTTGAGGGACGAGTATTTATTATATTTCAAAACGCGGATCAACTATTTCAAGATTCAGATAGAGATAATCTCTCACATTTAATAAAAACTCGTCAAGATAGTAAGTAACAAATTAAAAATCTTTGAATCATTCTAGCAAGATTCTGGAATATCTCCAGAATGATTTGATAGGTATAACTAATCATATTGGATCCAGTTTGGCCTCTTGTGAAGCATCCCGATTCCCAGTCGATTCTATCCATGGAAACGTCCATATCACGTGGAACCTTTCCAAGTCAACAAGAGCCTTTAGCAAGAAGTCAAAGTGTCTTAAATGTGATAGAAATGCAGTGTCACCGTTCATATTGATTAATAAAACCCTGCCAGACCTCGTCATAAACTCGTTTCGCGAAAAACGATCTATGTTTTGAAAAATTGCTGCCTTGGAAACAAATAAATCAAACATAATATTATGATTTTGCAAAAGCTGTGGGACGGTGCAGTCAAGAGAGGTCACATCAGAAAGCTCTTTGTACCTGTACAGAAAAGTAGAGAGTCGGTAACCAGTAACCACCCATTTGGATCATTTTATTAATATCTCCACATATTTATAAATATAAATTGCAGTCTACTGGAGAGTCGAATACATGATCATATTGTTTATCGCAATCTTCCTAGCTTCGTATTCTCCTTAATCCCATAGTTTTTCAGCGAACATTTGGGAAAGTTCAAATAGCGTCAGATTCTTTCCTTTATTGTTATTCTGCCCATATTTTCTTCTGATTTAGATTGTCGTTATAGGGCCCGGCAGCCAAATTTCGAAATTTCGTTTAAAATAATGGGCAAGTTTGAGAGTAGAGGTGACAATATTACTGGTTTATCCGTAACTACACTGCAGCCCATCATGGTTACTCCTGCTGAGAATACGCCTAAGGAGGTTCTTTACCTGTCAAACATCGATAGTCAAGCTGGAGTGAGAGCCACATGTCAAACCCTTCACGTTTATGATGCTTGTCCCACAAACCATGGGGTTCCAGCCCACGTTATCCGACATGCGATCTCCAAAGCTCTGGTTTACTACTATCCTCTGGCTGGACGGATGAGAAAAAACGCTGATGGGAAGCTTGAGGTATGGTGCACAGGGGAAGGTGCCGTGTTCGTTGAAGGCAGTGCAAACTGCAGTCTGGAGGAAGTTGGATACCTAACCCAACTCAGGCCATGTTTGAAGCAATTGCTGTACGAATATCCAGCCACATATGAGCATCATGATATCCCTCCTCTGGTTGTCCAGGTAACAAACATATAACCCCTTGTGCTGTTTCAACTCTATTAAGTTAATAGTTTAAACCGATGTCCTACTATCCTATAAATTTGATTATAACGCATAATTGATATGGAATTAAGAAAAGCATTAATTTATAACCTATAAGGCATTAATTTATAAGCATAATTGATATGAAATTAAGAAATATATTGAATGTATTGTTGAGATTGTTGCATTTCACTAGATGTCGTTATATAATTTTTGGTTAAATTGTATTTTTTAACTAGAATGTGTGCCATAAAATGTTTGTGGTAATTTGTAATCGTCTGTAGTAATATGAAACATTTGGCTGCATGGTTTAATCCTACTTAAGGGATGCCTTGATAAATGCATGAAAGTTATGAACAATAAATCTGACCCATTGATTTTGGAGGATGACTAAGAATATGTCAGTGTCTTCAATGCATAGCCATCAAATTAAGGTTTAAGGTTAAATAAGATCATTAATTGTGTTCATTATCAATAGGTGTAGGCCTTTGATCGTAATTATATTTCTTAAAAAATAATTATACTATAGTAAAATTGTAATTTTTTATAATTAAAATTTAATTTGTAAATATATATAGATTTTTAAAAAGTTTTAATAATAATAATTTTTAAAAATTAAATTTTAAAATCATTACAAAATCAAACACCAAATTGATACATAATTTTTTTAGTTTATAGAACAATAAATCCTCCAAGCAATCATTTTAGATTGTTTTATCTGATAAAATTTAAAGTAAAAATATTTTAAAAATTTAAAAATAAATGAAATTTTTCTGATCCAATTTGAACTTTGGAATAGGACGTTATTACACTGACAGATTGAAAATGAAGTTGGGATTTGTGAGCAAAAGTTTATTCACCCATAAATATCGTTTATAAATAAAGAGTTTATCGATCGTCAAACGCAAAATCGACTTACGACACAGTTTTGGTTCGACAAACACAACGAATCTGTTAATACCAATATTTTCTGTCATCCAAATACCAAGAATCTGTTAATTAAGATAATTTATTTTTCGTCACCTGCAGCTCAGTTTTGTTTTGTTTATGCATGATAACGTTTCATATAACACTAACATCACTAAGATTATTTGATATGCTCACTAATTTTTCAAAGCGTAATCTCATTCGTGGTTCTGCTTGGGCTGCAGGTGACGAGTTTCCGTTGTGGAGGATTCGTTCTCGGACTTGGCCTCTCGCACTGCATGATTGACGGAGTTGGATTCTCACAATTTCTTAATGCAATAGGCGATCTTGCAAGGGGAGAGCCCCTTCTATCTGTAACACCTGAGTGGAAGAGAGAAATTCTTAAACCACGAAGCCCACCAATGGTCCACTTTGATCACAAAGAATTTACTGGCATTAACCCAAGCAGAGGTAGCCTCATCGATGTAAGTGCAATTGGAGGTCTAGTCCCGGGCTCATTTGTGGTCACTGCTCAATCTCTAGATAAACTCAAGAAGAATGTCCTAGCGGGTAAGATGAAAGAAGATGAGCAGTATTTATATTGTTCAACATTTGAAGCCTTGGCCGCATTCGTGTGGAAATCAAGGGTGAAGGCTCTTAAAATTCCTGTTGATGAAGAAGTACGCCTTCTTTTTGCTGTAAACGTGAGAAAGGTGTACAAACCACCTCTGCCAGAGGGGTACTATGGTAATGGTTTCTTCGGTGCGTGCGTTGCGGTTTCTGCTAGAGTTGTATGTGAGGCTTCGCTTTGGGATTTGGTGAGGATGGTGAAGGAAGAAAAGGCGAGACTGACAGATGAATATCTTAGGTCTTCCATAGATTTTCTTGAGCTCCATGACCCCAAACCGGAAGTTGCGCTTCCTTCCGCAACAGAACTATATTTGTCTGACTGGAGCCGCATGGGTTACTCTCTAGTGGATTTCGGTTGGGGAGAGGCAGTGAACGTGACTCCAGCGAGCTTTCCATTTGTTCATGTTTGCATTTTCCTTCCACCTCCAAATACAAATACAGATCATAAGAAAAAGGGCATCAGAGTTATTACATGCCTGCCCTATGAAGCAATGGAAATATTCAAGTCAGACATGGGAAAAGTTGACATGTAACATGTAAGAGGTTTATGTCCACCATACGTTACTGTGATCATGATATTTATTTTGATAACAATCTTTAGAATATTATAGGCTGCATTAAGAATGGAAAGTTAGAGATGAATTAACATCACTTTCCATTGCTTGATCTGTGCATTAATAATTTCAATCGGTGACTGTTTCCATAAATCAGCAGTTGAACTTTTATCCACTACTTAAGTTTGTGGAACTATGTGCTGCTTTTCAATAGTCCACAAGTTAAGTTTGTGGAACTATGTGCTGCTTTTCAATAGTCCACAAGTTAAGTTTGTGGAACTATGTGCTGCTTTTCAATAATATTCAAAAAGAGAAGTCTGATTGCGTATATTTGCATTGTCCACAAGGATTGATGATTCGATGTCATGATTGTATAAAAATGATCTGCAAATGAATTGCTTATATCGTGTATTAAATTGATGATTCAATGTCATGATTGTATTAAAATGATCTCCAAATGAATTGTTTATATCGTGTATTAAATTGCTCCTTAATTCCATATCGCCAACCATAAAATGGGGGGGAGATGTTTCAAAATTTAGAGACACACGCAGAAATTAAATTTGAATTTGAGTTCTCAAGGCATGGACAGATATTATCTTAAATTTGAGTTCTAAAATTGGAGAGTAGAGATGCAAAGATGTGGTTAAATTTGACGACCAGTTTTTTCCATTTTTAATGGTGAAATACTAACAATTATCAAATTTACAAGTCATTAATTCACTTAATTTTTGAAATCCTCAATTTGAAATTTGAAGGCAAATAAAAAAATTTAATATATATATACACTAGCAACAATCACATTTAAGTAAAAAGTGATTGATGTACTCTATGAGAGCAAATGATGGAAAATTGGGCCCATCCCCTTATATCAACCACTTTTTACTTAAATGTGTTTGTTGCTAGTTGACTTCCAACATTTTGAATGAGGAATAATAAACCATTAATATATTAATACATGATTAATATATTAATTAATTATTAGATTAATGTAATTATTATATTAAAGTAGCAATATATTAATAATGTATTATAATAATACATTAATAAAGTAATCATACATTACTAAAATATTAATATGTGAATAATACTTTCCATGGTTTAGGGTTTCTGCAAACTACATGTGCTGCCTACTGCGGTGTGGCCCTCCTCTCAACCAAACAACACAGTACTGTACCAGCAATCCCAGTGGGTCCTGCTCGCGCAGCAAGACCTCAGACAGAGGGGTGAAAACCCCGCATGCAGGAATGATTCCGCGAATGAGAAGGATGGGGTTAGAGCCAAGAGACCCTCCTTTGAACCATTGCCACACCGCAAAGAGAACTTGTTGCAAGAAGAACAAAGCACTGGGAAAAGTATGGACATGGAAGTCGAGTTGTCACATCAAAAGGCATATCGGAACTAGGTATCATGTAAATGCATACCACAAGCACCAATAGCTTTGAAATATGTAATAAAATCCACAAGGGTAGGAGAACATACAAAGTTTATGAAAGATCATTCTCTCATAGGAAAATTTTTAGGGATCTGGCCATTCGAGAAGGATCTCATAAAATGGATCAAGCACTAGTGAAACCCAAAAGGGGACTATGAACTGCAACTAAGCTCAAAAGGCTTCTTCACAATCACATTCTACAACTTGAAGGATATGGAAAGATTTTTTTAAAATGGTCCATACTCTACAACTCGATGAGGCTATATCTGCAGTTTTGGAGAGATTGTGTCTTCCCTAAGAAGGAAGAATTTGCATATGCCCTAGTTTGGATACACCTATATTCCCTCCCCCAAGAGTTCTGGATAGAGGAAATCCTAACGGGCATAGGCAACACGCCAGGAAGATATGTCAAATCTTCAGAGGCCATGAAGCAACGAAAATACACTTCCTATGCTCGAATATGTATTTACATCAACATCTGAAAATCCTTACCAGGATCTCTTACCATAGAGTATCACAACAAAAAATGGACACATACCATAGACTATGAGCACATCCCCTTCAGATGTGGGAAATTCCATGAACATGGGCATCTCTGTGGAGACTTCCCCCTCAATGCACCAACACAACCAACAACAGAGGAAATGAAGAAAGATGGTTTCATCGAAGTGCAAGGGTGCAAGAAGCACACATCAAAAAAATAAATGCAGACAGGAAACAAGCAAATCCCAACCAAAAAATCCTTTGACTCTCTCAACAAGTTACGAGACCCATAGGAGGTGGAAAATCGCCATAAAATAAAGGCACCATGCAAAGGAACCAATAAGGATTAGAAAATTCTTGAGCCAGTATTAGAATAAATCTCCAGCCAGAATCCCCAAGCTTAAACAATACCACGAACAATCCGAGACTAGGATGAAGGTGACATCATAATGCAGATAAATGAAAAGGAGCTCGTAGACATTGACCTAGATAAGCTAGAGGATTCTTTGAACCGAAAAGAACTATAGTCCATTCCAGTGGAACAACTCAGAAAGGTCCACAAAGTCTTCATCGAATCCACAACAAGAGCCACCTCACAACTTAGTGTACACTTCGAGCCCGACCCAGATCCCAAGCGGAACCGGAAAGAAAGAAAGAGATGGGGGCATAAGGCGACACAACAACTAATCAAAGAGGTAGGAAAATTCATGATTAACTTAGGGAAAATACAACGCCTCTCGGAAGGATTTTTCCACCCTCCTGACAATCAAATATTATGAAGATCATCACTTGGAATATTAGACGTCTCAATGGAAGATCCAAACAAATGGTTCTTTGAAACTGTGTTAAATCATAAAACCATGATATATTACTACTTTAGGAAACCAAAAGTGGAGGTAGCATGGTAGAAGAAACTTTCAGAAGATGTTGGAGGCATTGTAACTTCACTTACACTAACTCCAAAGGGGTAGCAGGGGGATTAGTCATCCTCTGGAATCGAGCCATCATCATCTTGGAACCCAACTATTCAATAGTGGGAATTCTTACGGCTAAATATAGAGTAATAGGGTCTAGAAAACCATGAGTCATAACAAATTCCTACGACCCTTGACTCAACCAAGAAAAATATCATTTCATAGACAGACTTTCCTACATCAACACACTATGAGGATAAGAATGATGGATACTGGGAGGATATTTCAACATCATCCTCACCCTAGAGGAAACAAATGGGGGTCTAAAATGCCTGGAACAAGAGAGTAACACGTTTTTCCACCTTATAGACAACCTTAATCTAATAGATATAGAGACATGGAATGGCCCCTACACTTAGACCAACAAGTGAGCAGAGACTCAACAGATTTCTAGTCACTTAGATCGCTTTCTAATTTCAGAGAACATAATGCTTGAAGACCCAATTATTGAGGCAGACATCCTACCAAAGGTTGGTTGAGATCACTGGCCAATCGAGATTTGGGTAGAGATAGTGGAAACACAAAAGTTAAAACCTTCCACTTTGAGAAATTCTGGTTAACCCACCCGAACTTCTATGAAATTTCCCGAACTTGGTGAGCCAACAAAGAAATTGAACATGGAACGCAGATGTACAAATTCCAACAATCTTTGGTAAATTTCAGAAAATTGACATTCAGAGCGACCTTGATTTTCTTGTTGCTTCACGCAATTCTAAGCCATGACCAAATTCTCTTTTAGGGTGCGAATAATAGTCTCATGAACAGTAAGAGTGTGATCAACCGCTTGGAATTTTGAGACACCGGATATGTACGATAGGACTGAAGGTGGATTTTGTCCATATACTGCTTCAAAAGGAGTCATGTGAGTATTTGTATGGTAATAAGTGTTGTACCACCATTCAACTAGTGGTAATCATTGAGCCCACTAGTTTTGTCTTTGAGATGAAAAACACCTCAAATATGTTTTCAAACACTTGTTGAAAACTTCAGTTTGATGATCAGTCTGGGGATGATATGCGCTGCTGAGATGAAATTTTATTCCTTGTAGCCTGAACAATTCTTCCCAAAAATTGTTGGTGAAAGTGGGATCTTGATCAGAAAGAATAGACTGAAGCTATATAGTAACTTCTCATATATAGTAAAACCTAGAAATGATGGAGAAATGGACGAAAGACATGATTCATGAGGCTTTGAAAAGTGGAGGGATCATTACACAAGCCAAAGGGCATGACCAAGAACTCATAATATCCCCCATGATTTCAAAATGAGGTCTTAGGGATTTCATCCTCTTTCATACGTATTTAGTGATAGCGAGAACGAAGATCAAGTTTAGTAAAGAAATAGGCACCACTTAATTCATCCAAGAGATCATCAATGACAGGACTGAAAAATTTGTCTTTGATGGTGAACTTGTTGAGGGTGAAAAAATCAAGACACATGCACCAAGAGCCTTATTTATTAAGTACAGTGACCACATCGGAAAATAAGGGCTAGTAGAAGAATAGGGGCTCGTAGTAGGATGGATAACGCCTGCGACAAGAAATTCTTGAAAAAAATTCTTGATTTAATTTTTTGGGCAAAGGGATGATGATAGGGGTGGAAATTGGGGGGAGGTCTTCTGGGGACAAGGGGAATGGAATGATCATGAACATCAAGAGAAGGAGGAAGGCCCCAGGGAGTAGAAAAAACAACTTGATGTTTGGAGAGGATGGATTGGAGGTGAAGAGGCATAAAGGGTGTCTTAGTCACATTAATGGAATGGAATTGTGCAATAATTTTGGAATGACCTTTTTTGAGGATCTTTTCTATGTGATGGGATTTGATGATTTCATGGGAATCGACTGTGATTCATTGGAAATTATGCTATTGGTCCTCCTGTTTTAATTGCATGGTTAATTCCTTAAAATCCATGAGAATGGGAATCAGAGTCCTTATCCATTTGACATGCAATACACTATCACAACCACCCATGTCAATAGAAAACATACGGTATTTCATGTGGTACTAAACAATTTGGAGGCGTACATTTTCACAGCCCTCCACATTTCATGGATTTTCCATTGGTAATCATGATTTAAAAGTTGTTGAATGATGAGATATAGCAATTGGTTTCTTTGGAAATGCAATGATGAATAAAATTATGGGTGCTTCCACTGTCAAGTATGATGATGACCTTCTCATGCTTAATGTAACCAATTAGCTTGAGGGTTTGGGGAGAAGAGAAGCCAGTGAAGGGAAGTGACAGGTTCAACTTCTAGAGGGTTAGAGGGTGGAGTCATGTCAATGGGTTTAGGTGAATCGACCATAGGGGAAGCCATAAAAAACTTGTCTTCCTTACACTTGTTCCCAGAAAAATATGTTTCATCACAATTACAACAATTTCCCTTAATTTGGCGTTCATCCATTTTTTCCCATGTCAATTTCTGGATCTTTAGTGGAGATGAAGGAGGAGGGGGGGTGAGGGGTTTAGGGTGAGGAATGAAGGAGGGTTTTTTGGTTTGAGAAGATACCACTTGTTGTGCTTCCTTATCTCTTTTAGTACCTTCCACAACTTTGAGGGAGATCGATGAGGACGTGGACATGAATCTGATACTTGAGGCCACTCATAAAGAATTCTTAGAAAAAAGCATTAGACATGCCTTCTATGTGAAAATCGAAGCATTCAAAAGAAGTTATAAAGTCTCCCATTGTGTCAGATTGTTTCAATTTTGTCAAACGAACTAAATGTTTGGTGTTAATGTCAAAGCATTCATAAAGCTCTACTACAAATTGTGTCCAAGACACATACCCTTGGCAGACATTTTTACTTCATTTCCACCATTGCCAACATTCTTGATCTAGATGAAGAACGCCATAATCAATTTTTTCCAACTCATATGTATTGTCATATAAAGATAAGTAATGTTCCATTTGAGTTACACAACCAGAGGGATTCGAGCCATCAAATTTGTTCACATCCACATGTGGAAGGTGCAGGTCACGCTGGAAGTGATGAGGCTGAAAAGTCTGGGAGTTGGAGGAAGTTTCACCTTTAGGGTACAAAGCTGGGTCAGAGGACGTAAGTTCGACGAGGATATTTAGTTTGGTGTAGAGCATGTCAATGAATGATGAAATATAGGTAGAGAGGTCATGTTTGAGGGTTACCATTTTGGCATCTATGGAGGAATGCATATTTTTATTGATGGTGGAATTGTTGGCACTGAGCTCCCACACTTACTGTTGGATCCATGTGAAAGCAGACGACAAGGAAGTGAGGCCAGCTTCCAAGTCTTGGCTATAGGTATGGGCCATAATGAAGGGGAAAAATTGAAAGGGATGGGTGGGACCACACATAAAAGGGGTTATGGGTGAAGGGTATCATGATGATCAGGGAAACGAGGGGAATCCAATGGGGTAAGGCCCAAATAAGGGGGTTAGAAGGGGTTCAGGTCCACGGGAAAAAAACAATTTGTTGAAAATTGATAGGTATGATTGCGATCAAGGAGAAGAGTGGAATCCAATGGGATAGGTCTCAAATAATGGTGCTTGCAGGATCCACACTTTTTTTTTTACACCTGCAGAGTTATACTTTGATCTCAAGAATATTGCATTGTTGAAATGCCCAAATTCTTGACACGAAGAAATGTGTCGTTATTTCACAACCATAATGGAGGAGGCACAACTGTGTGGAAATAAATCTTGTCTGTTATGTTTTTGTTTCCATCCCAAGTGTTAGGTTATTCAGGGTTTCTACAGACAAGGGTTTACCCTGTGATATAGATCTTTGATATATCTGCAGGGTGCATAAGTAGTACTTGACCCAATATCTCAGGGCACCAACTAAGGAGGCTAGACCGTTCCCTTAGCCATACTACTTGACTACCCAGGTACTAGAGAGTATCTTCACGAGTGTTATTCTCGGTGGCACTATAACAGTCAGGTGGCCAATTGATTTATCTAAAGAGGGCTTCAGGATATCTAGGTCAATCCATATACATGTGTTGTCTGAAGGGATATCAACATGGGTACCAACAGGCGTTACAAGGGTGGCCAATATATGTGGGCTTAAAAACCACTTCTATTTCCTATGTGTATGACTACCCGACGATGGGTTTATGCACATAACGACGAATCTTTGTAGCTTAAAGATGCCATAATACATCTCTACCCTGAAAAAAAATTACCCCACAAGCCTTGCCCTAGAAAGAGATCGGATACCACTTGTAATAATCCAGATATAAAATAATATGAAAAACAAAAATATTTTAGCAAGTATTGGCAGAACAATAATGAGATAACCAGAACAATATCAGATTAATACCATAATAACACCAGAAATAACACCTTTATTAATGATAGCGATGTTCACTTGACAATAATCTCCAAGACAAAACTTCTCATGCCCTCGACTTCTATTTATATTAAATCGATCTACCAAAATAACAATGGAAGTTGAAGCTTCTATTAGGTCTTCTTACATTTGGCTTATTCTTCCTTCTTGCTAGGCCTTATTAATATTGATCTTTATTACATGGAAAATATATTATTCTAACTACTTGAGGGGTTAGGGAGGTTAGGTCCCTAACACTTGGCTTCAATGGCATAAGAAAAATATGTATCCTTATGACTTTTTAAGTTGTTGGTGGTTAAAATTCATTAATTTTATCTTTGCTTCACAAAATTATTATAATTTTGATAAATAATTTTTAACATACAAATTTCTAGTTTCAGAAGTTAATGCTAATCTCATTTAAATTTTATTGACAAATTATTTTATAAAATAAATAATAATTAGTTAACCATTTATTTGATAGAATTTGGTTTCCTTATATTACAACAAGTGTTGTCATTATTTGTTGGTTTTAGTATAATTTATATTGTTATTATGAATATATTTTAAGTAATTTTGTTAAGTAATGCCACACTTCACTTGCAACACTAGTTTTAAGAAAATAGGCTAATACAATTTTGGTATTGGTGTTATAAACATCTTCAAAATTGATGATTCAAACTTATGCATGAATTCAAATCTATACACCAATAACTTTTATTCAAAAACTTATGTCAATACCATTGTAACATTGTAAGAACACTGGTTATTCAAAAACACTAATAGTATTTCCTATAAAAAAAATTTAATTTTAAGTATTACTATGACCTACAATAATATAAAATTCTATTCACTCTATAAAAAATTATATCAAATTTATAAAATAATCTAAAAAAAATCAAACTGATGAATAAAACTGTTCCACCACACACTATCAAATGGGACGACTTTCCAACCATAAACAATACCAACATATTTGAATGATTCATCGAACTCGACGACAAAATGTTTAAAGAGGAGATTCATGTGGTGCCCTAAACATTAACATTTAAAAATATTTAATTACATTAATTAACCACGGTGTCCATTTTATGAAGTGTGAGGTCCTGCCATGTTATATTTGTAGATGAATAGCAATTTCGGCTACTTTTTATTTATTATACTTCTCTTGATTTGGAGATTCCCTCTGGGAAAACCTCGTGGATCCCTAATTATTTAGGCAAGCAAGGTGGCTCCCTATTTCTACATGTTCACAATCTAGGCACCATTCTTGCTCTCGCCATGCATACTTAAACGCACTTTTAATGTGTTAGTGGGTAGATACATACCGCTGACAATCAGCCAGCCAAATACATCCAATGATCCCAACGACGCTGATTACGACAAACCACTGTCAACTTCGTTTTTAGTTGTCATGCCATCTTTATGATCGAGACTGGGGAGACATGTAGAAATCGTCAATTTTTTCTAACGGTAATGGTGTTATTTCTTGTGTTATTTCTTCTCTTGATAAAGTGAGGATATTGTCTCTTGTTACTCAGCTTTCCCATGAACACTGGAACGATCGTTGATTATCTAAAATTTCATCATAAATGTGAAGATCTTTTTAGCGGCTTCCACATAATCATATCGCTGATGAAGACTTCTTTGGCATTATGTATGTGGATGTTGTTCAGGCAGCGGGATAGAAACTATAATAATAATTAAGCTAAAAGGGGTATACCTATTAAAGATGGGCACAATTAATGATCTTTTAATCTTAAATTTTAATTTGATGATTATGCATTGAAGATGCTGACATATTCTTAGTCGTCCTCCAAAATCAATGGATCAGATTTATTGTTAATAACTTCTTTGCATTTATAAATGCATCAATTAACCTGTTTAACATCGTATGATTGCTACGTTTAAATGATTAACTTTTGGAATTCTTCAGAGTTTCATTATCTGGCTCAATTAGAGTTTCATTATCTGGTTGAGTTTTTTTTATCGGCCATAACTCTTTCATTA
The DNA here is from genome assembly GCA_000966675.3 of Picea glauca. Lineage (NCBI taxonomy): Eukaryota > Viridiplantae > Streptophyta > Pinopsida > Pinales > Pinaceae > Picea > Picea glauca. The sequence continues at coordinate 67,636 of JZKD02S0439550.1, read as the reverse complement.
TCTGGCTGGATTTTTTCAAGCGAGAGTTTTTTTTATCGGCGTTCACAACCGTGAGTTAGCAGCTGTGCTAGTAATAATAACAACCCCAATCTACAATCGGGATAAGGAACTTAGAAATTGAAGGATCGATTTTGTTAACTGTATGGACTAAGGGAAGAAATGTTAACCCCACATATAATTACAAAATTTAAATTTGGAAGATCATTTGAGAATGTAGGTTTTTACAGTTACTGACAAAAACTTCTGAATAAAAACTGTATGGAGTTTTTGAAACATCCAACATTTAGAGTGTACACTCCACCCATTCTTATCCAAATATTTATAACAACATTAAAAAATCAATATTAAATAAACACTATCTTGCCAAACTGTAACCCACATAAATATATCTTTAACTTTGTATCATTGGTCACCGATATAAATCTTCAAGCGACGAGTATTTATTACATGGAATATTTCTATTTCAATATTCAGATACATATAGTCTCAACATTTAATGAAAGCACGTTTACATGGAATATTTCTATTTCAATATTCAGATACATATAGTCTCAACATTTAATGAAAGCACGTCAGGATAGTAAGTAACAAATTAAAATTATTTGAATCATTCAAGCAAGACTTTTGTAATATTTCCAAAACGATTGGATAGGTAAAACTAATCATAGTGGATCCGGTTTGGCCTTTTGCGAACCATCCCGGTTCCCGATCGCTTCTATCCATAGAAATGCAGTCTCGCCGTTCATATGGATTCATAAAACCGTGCCACACTTAGTCGCAAGCTCGTTTCGTGTGTTTTGAAAACTTGCTGCCTTGGAAACAAATAAATCAAACGTCATATTATGATTTTGCAAAAACTGTAGTACGGTGCAGTCAAGTGAGGTCACATCAGAAAAACTTTGAAAGCCCTTTATACCTGTACTGGAAAGGAAAGAGTCGGTAATCAGTAACCACCCATTTGCATAATTTTATTAATATTTCCACGTCTTTATACATATAAATTGCAGTCTACTTGAGAGTCGAATACACGATCATATTGTTTATCGCAATCTTCCTAGCTTCCTATTCTCCTTATTCACGTAGTTTCTGAGGAAACATTTGGGAGGGTTCAAATAGCGTCAGATTCTTTCCTTTATTGTTATTCTGCGCATATCTGCTTCTGATTTAGATTGTCGTCAAAGGACCCGGAAGCCAAATTCTGTTTAAAATAATGGGCAAGTTTGAGAATGGAGGTGACAATATTACTGGCTTTTCTGTAGCTACACTGCAGCCCATCATGGTGACTCCACGCCTAAGGAAAACATTGACAGTCAAGATGGAGTGAGAGCCACATATCAAACCCTTCACGTTTATGGTGCTTGTCCCACAAACCGTGGGGTTCCAGCCCACTTTATTCGACATGCTATCTCCAAAGCTCTGGTTTACTACTATCCTCTGGCTGGTGTTAGTTATAACTGTAACCTTCGACAGTATGTGACTGTACTGTACACTGCCAACTGTTTTGGCCAGCTGTAGCAGTAGTTAGGATTTCTTGTTTTTGTTCTTGAATCAGTTGTAATGGTTCTAGGCTATAAGGTTCATCAATGTATCTTATACTAATGTGCTCTACACATTCTTGTTCCTAATCTGTCTTCTCATCTTGCTTAATTCTTATTTTGTCATGGTATCAGAGCGTAGCATGTAAGCCTCTTCACAGAGCCTGGAGAGTAGTTAACCCTTAGTCTCCTTCGGGCTTCGGAAGTTCGAAGGTTTTCTACTTTTAGGCGCAAAGGACACTAGAATCCCGAAGTCCCGAAGAGCTGAAGTAAATGAGGACCGTCAGATCCAGGGGACACGTGTCAGACGATATCCCCTGAAGCCTCGAAGCCAATCTCCACCATCAGGTTGGAGGACACATGGCGTCTGATCAACGCTTCATTGGTTCGTTGTTCGGGAGGAATAGAAGAAGGAAGTTATCAAAGTCTCGAAGGCGCGAAGTAGATCTGAATCGTTGGAGCCAGAAGGGACACGCATCCCGTGATCCCACACTTCAGAGCTAGAGCACTTCAGAGGTTTAAGGAGTGTGAAGGAGTCGAAGTCGCCGAAGGGCCAGTTGCCTAAAGTTAATCTTAGCCATTGGTTTCAGTGGACATGCAACGTCATTCTGGAAGTTCGAAAGATCAACACCCCGGAAGAACAAAGGTCTGCTGAGTCAAGAACTCCCCAAGCTCCGAAGAGCCAGAGTAAATCCAGGCCATTGATCGCAGAGTACATGTGGCAGGAGATCTTGCATTTCGGAGTAAAGTCGGAAACGTGAAGCAAGAACTCCCGAACGCCCAAAACCTGAAATTCATCTAGACTGTCCATGAACGAGGATAGGTGACGCCATATCTCTCACTTCAGAGGCTTAACACTTTGGAGGCTTTTGTGAAGTGAACCATTGGAGCGAGAACTGGCTGAAGCCCGAAGTAAATCTGAACAATTGAAGGTTCAGGACATGTGTCGACAGATCTGACACTCTCGAAAGTTAACACTTCGGAGGTTTGTGGTGTTGTGCATCTCAGAACTCCCAAAGCTCGAGATTCTGAACTAAATCTCAGTCATCCAATCAAGAGGACACGTGGAGGTTGATCTCGCACTTTAGAGATTTGACACTTCATATTTTAGCAAGAGTCAATTGACAAAAACTCCCGAACACCGAAGTTTCGAAGTAAATCTTGGTCGTTGGTTTGCAGAGGTCTGAGGATTGTTGGATCTACATCTCTATGGATAGTTCACAGCATCGACACTTCGTGAGTTTTGCGATTAAGAGTAGTGGAAGGCTCCAAAGCCCGAACTCCCAAAGTAAATGAGAGTCGTTGATCTTTGCAGCAATTCAACTATTCGTCCATTCTCCTATTCGGAGGAACTAATGTCTTCACGCGTCAAAACGCTTGAAGCCTAAAATCCTGAAGTGGTTTTCAGCCCCCGATCACATGAGAAGCTGAAATTCAAATTTTTTTTGTTCTCGAGTACACTGAGATAGCTTGATTCTACCATTAGAGGGGCTACAATCGATAAACAACAGATTTTGAAACTGTGTAGATCTTGTGCTCAGATAGTCAGATCCAACGAGATTGGAGCTGAAGAAGTGGTCAACCCCGCATTTTTTGGCCCGAAGTCACACAAAAAACTTCGTGGACCTAGTTTTACTTATGGGAAACATGTAAAGCATGAAAATCCCTAACATTTTTTTTTGTTCTAATTCTTTTCAAGATGGCCACCTCTAACAATTTAGGACCAACATAAGGACCGATTCTTCTTGGAAAGAACTATGAATTTTGGTCTCTTAGAATGAGATACTTCTTACAAGCAAAGCAGTGTTGGGATCCAGTGGATCTTGGCTACATGGAACCAGATACAGCATCCCTAGTTGTCATGACCAATCAAGAGAGAGTTTCTCAGTGAGAACAAAGGAACAGAGAAAATAAGGCAAAGTTATGGATTCAAAACTTCGTGGATGACTCGATTTTTTCCAAAATCACATGCGTTGTTACCTCAAAACAGTCCTGGGACATCCTACAAACAACTTACTAGGGAAATGGAAAGGTCCAAACGGTTAAGCTGTAGACCTTGAGGACACATTTTGAGACTTTGAAAATGACAGAGTCTAAAAACGTTGATCAATTTATGACTAGGGTCATGGGAATTGTAAATCAGATCAGGTTGACTGGTGAAGTCATCTGTGATCATAGGATTGTTCAGAAAGTCCTCAGAATTCTTCCAAATAAATTTAAAATGGTTGTTACAACCATCCTTGAATCCAAAGATCTGTCCAATTTTTCCACAGATGAACTAATGGGTTCTCTATTGACACATGAGACGAGACTACATCTCGAAGATTAGTCAATAACCAACACCTTCAAGACTCATTTCTCTTTAAGAAGAGGGAGAGGTAGAGGTCACCAAGGAAGAGGAAGAATTCCAAGTAACAACCACTCAAGTGAAGGTCACAGACATCAAAACCATAATAAGAATTTCCAGCCTCAAAGAGGCAGAGGGAGAAGACCAAATAAAGAAAGCATACAATGCTACTACTGCAAAATATATGGGCACTATGGATCTGAATTTCGGAAGAAGCAAGCAGATCAACACTTAGGTAGAGAAAATGTCTCAAATTATGAAGGAGAAACATTAAATGGAATGTTTCTCTCATGCCACGAGACTGAAAAACAACACAAAGACCTCTAGTTGTTGGATAGTGGATGCAACGATAACAAGATAGGTAACAAATATTTACTTTCATGCATTTATTATTCTATTTAATTTGATATTACACTTGGAGATGACTGTTTAGTCAAAGTTCAAGGAAAAGGAACTGTACCTATTCTCACTAAAAAAAAATGTAAAGAAAGACATAAACAATGTCTATCATGTTCTAGATCTGAAACATAATCTCTTAAGTGTAGGACAACTAGTTGAAAATGGCTATAAGGTACTCTTTGAAGGAGCATCATGTAGGATATATGACAAATCTCCCCGCAAAAAAATGATTTCTGAAATCCACATGACTAGGAATATAATGTTTCCCTTGACCCTTAGAACTACAAATTTGATCCAATCTTATGCACAAAGTGCATCGACCCCCAATGAAACTATGGTTTGGCATGAAATATTTGGACATCTACCTTTTCATAGTCTAAGCCTTCTATAAGAGCACTCCATGGTCAAAGGTCTACCTATCTTCAAAGAGAAAAATCCCCCATGTGAGTCTTGCATTCTTGGAAAACATAAGAGAACAAGTTTTTCACAGTCCTTCAAATAGCCAAACAACACTTAGAGTTGGTTCACACTGACCTATCTGTACCAATGCAAACAAAGTCAATAGGTGGTAGCATTTATTTTATAACATTTATTGATGACTTTAGCAAGAAAATATGGATCTATTTCCTCAAACACAAGTCTAAAACCTTTGCAAAGTTCAAAGAGTTCAAGGATGTAGCTGAAAAATAAAGTAGGAAATACGTGAAGATTCTCAGGTCAAATGGAGGAAGAGAATACAACTCCAAAGAATTTGCAAATTTCTACAAATCCCAAGGCATAATCATGCAAACTACAACCAACTATACTCCACAACAAAATGGAGTGGCTAAGAGGAAAAATCAAACTATAATGAACATGGCAACCTAGAGCCTTCTCAAAGAGAAATGTCTGTCAAATCTATTTTGGGCTGAAGCAGTAGCATGCTTAGTTTATCTCTTAAATATATCTCCAACTACTAGTGTCAAGATGAAGGTCCCTCGAGAAGAATGGAGTGGGACAAAATTGAAAGTTGTTCATCTTAGGACATTTGGATGCATTGCATTCGCTCACATACCTTCCGAATTGAAGAAGCAACTTGATGGTAGAAGTGATAAATGCATTTTTATTGGCTACAGTGAGACATCCGAAGCCTACACACTCTACAATCCGATTTCAAGAAAACTAATTCTGAGCAGAGATGTTAAATTCCTTGAAAATCAGTTCTATTGTGAGTCTGAAAATTGCCCTATGGATAGTCAAAATCCATTAGTGCCACTTCCTGAAAACACAGAAAATATAGGAAAACAAACACATAATCATGTCCTTCCATGATTGCAGGTACAAGCAGAACCTGAAAGTCCTCAGGACAACTCTTCTTCAAGCATAAATTGATCCTCTGAACTTCAAAATCATAGAACTCGAAGCTTGAGATAAATCCATCAACAGTTGGATGATATTGATCAACACAATATTTTTCCATTAATTTCATGTCAACCTACATATTTTAAAGAGGAAGCTAAAGAGCCACATTGGGTTCAAGCCATGAACCAAGAGATTGAATCCATTGAGAAGAACAAGACATGGGATCTTGTTGATCTTCCCAGACATAAGACAAATATTGGTGTGAAGTGGGTTTACAAAACTAAACTAAATGAAAAGGGGCAAATTGAAAAAAACAAAGCAAGACTTGTTGCCAAAGGATTCTCACAACAACGAGGCATTGATTATGGTGAAAATTTTTCTTCAGTAGCAAGGTTGGACACTTTAAGGAATTCTCAACACAAATGGAAAGTATACCAGATGGATGTCAATTCAACTTTCATGAATGGTGTCTTAGAAGAAGAGGTCTATGTGAATCATCCACTTGAATTTGAAGTGAAAGACCAGCCAGCCAAAGTGTATCGGTTTAATAAATCCTTGTATGTCTTAAAGAAAGCTCCAAGAGCTTGGTAGAACAGAATTGACACTTACCTGATTAAGAGCGGTTTCAGAAGAAGCCAAAATGATCCAACTCTATACACCAAAACATATCAGCAAGGTAAAATTCTGATTGTATATTTATATGTTGATGACATGATATATATTGGAAATATTGAGTTAACTAGTTTTAAACATGTCAACAATCTGAGTTTGAGATGACCGATCTTGGCATAATGAAATATTTTTGGGTGATTGAGGTTGACCAATCAACCAAATGGATTTTGATCTGTCAGCAAAAGTATGCAATAGACATCAACAAAAGATTCTCCATGGAAGACTGCAATCCAGCATAAAATCCTATACCCTTAGGCACAAAATTGACCAATCAAGATGAAGGCCCTACAATGGATTCTACCTTGTAAAAAAATTTAGTAGGCATTTTGTTGTATCTTACATCAACTAGGCATGATATTATGTATGCAATCAATTTTGTTTCCAGGTTCATGGAATCTTCCAAAAATTCTCACTGGAAGATGGCGAAAAGGATTCTGAGATATGTTGCAAGCACTGCTAATTTTGTCTTATTGTACACTCAGTCTGAAGATAATCATCTTTTTGGTTACACTAACAGTGATTTTGCAGGAAACCTAGATGATTGGAAAAACACCTCAGGATATTGTTGTGACATCCCCAAAAAATAAAATATTTTTGAAATTTAAATTTGTTGGAAAACTATTCCGTTTTTAGTAAATTCTAATTTGATTTTTTTTTTCCATTTATGGCAATTCCGAATTTTGAATTTGATAATTGTAATTAATTATTATGACTGTTGGGCAGAGACCTGATTTGACCCAACTAACTATGTGACTATGACACTTGTATGAAAAGAGAATATTTTACATTGATTGCAGGAGGACAAATGGAACAACCATGTTAAATTCAGCTGACCATGACTCCATGAGTGGGGAACATGTTGGAACTACCTCTGGTCTGATTATTACAATTGGCAAATCAGAGATTTGGCCATTGGCAGCCCCTGAAAATCAGGGATTTAGAAAGATGCGAAAATTCCCAAGGGAGGGAAAATGACCTAGGCAAAAAGAGATTATGAATAAATAACATATTTGAGGAGGCAGGACGCTGCCAAGTATGCTGGGGAAGGAGACTATTGATTTTTTTTCCTTGTTGTTATGAACACTACTGAGTGAGTGTGAGGTAAGAGGAATCTGCTGAAATTGATGGACATTGTTGAAGAGGAGATTTCAAGTTCACCCTCATGGATTCATGGTCAGGCTAGGGGGTTGTTGGGGCTTAGAAATGTCCTATTCTCATCCACCTTTCCCGTCATCCTTATTCGCATTTCATCACCCCATTAACCTTTCATGATATCATTTCCATAAATATACTTGGGTTTCACCTTATTGTTATCCACTTTATTCATTTTAGTATTTAAAAGGAATTTGTGATTAAATGTTAGAAAA
>JZKD02S0439550.1:36267-59917 GCA_000966675.3 Picea glauca | reverse complement strand
GTGAAGGATTAATTCAAAGGACTTCTCGAATACTTCCTCACCATTTCAATATTTGAGAAGATAATTCAAGACCATTCCAAAGGAGAAGATCATGGAGATTTGGTTGGAATATCTTATCTAAGATATATAAGAGATGTGTGTGAGGATTTAAAGGGATTATATTTTGTAATAATGGAAAATAGGTTGAAAGAATAATGGATCTATAATAATGAGATGGTTATCTTATCTTCAAGGCTCTCATGTATAAAAGAGAGTGCTCTCTCTTCATGAGAAGACAATTAGGATGTAATTAGAATTAGAGTAGTCATTAGGATTCAAAAGAGAAAGAGATTCTTAGCTTTGATTCATGTTCTTTCATTGTTATGCTTTCATGATTGTCATTTGATTATTGTTATGTAATTAAAGATAGCTTTATTGTTTGAGCTCACATATGTTATTTGTTGTTAACTCTTCACATGTTGTATTGTTTTTCCTTTATGCAATTTCCTGCTTTCCTAGACTAATGTTTCCTGCTTTCCTAGATTAGTTTCATTTCAACAATTTAGATTAGATTACTTCTACTTCAGTCTTACATATATAGTGTGTGTGCTTTGTAAGCCTATGAACCTCGGATTGACAAATTAAATGGTCGGGCAAATACTACAATAGAATTAAACGACAATATTTCCTCCTAAAAGAGGTGAATCGGGCAAGTAGATTGGCTGCCCTATTCTACGTTTGGGAGGAATGTGGTTGTTCCCTTTGGCTCCCCGCAAATCGATTCAGATATGCTACTCTACCTTTATCTAGTTAAATGTTATGTTCTGCAATTTGTTTACTTCTATGAATGAACTTCTGGTCGAATTCTACAGTGAAAAAAGACCTACCAAATACTTCCTAATGATTAGCTAGAAATGGACTTGTTTTATTGGGACGTGGTACTTGGTAAACACTAAGGACATTGAACGTATTAACTAGTAATATGAGTTCCGTAGAGGTTACTACTCTCATAATAGTATAAACTACATGCTCCATCTCGCTTTTAATTAATTCTGTTGAGCAAAAATTAAATTGTTTGCATGATGTGATTGAAGTCAAGCGTACCAATATCTATGACGAATTATATTTCCTGTAGGTAATTATAGAATACAATGAGTCTCCAGTAATGAACATGCAAGTTCAGATTCGAAGTCAATTCACCCTGTATCACTGAGATTATTTTTTATATGCATATAGAACCTCTACAGGTATATTACAAACATATATACATTATATAATGGGATTTTTGTATAAGAGGTACAATCAAGCTGAAGTGAATTGGCTACAACAGATTTAGGAAACAATATATATATAAACTATTACGTATGAAAAATAATTCTACAAATTTCAAAGACCCCATTACAGAAAAATTTGAGTGTGTGTGTATATATATATATATATATATATCAATAAGGTATTAGTAGTAAATTAGTAATGATTTTGTTGATTAAAGATTACACCTACAGTATAAAAACAAGCTTATGTTATAGGAATAATGCTATTTATTTTTATGATTAGAATAATAAAACGCTTGAGTAATATCTGTAGTAGGAACAAAATGTAAATAGTAAATTGCATAGCGAAGCCACTATGTATTATGTTAATCGGGGCAAGACAAGGTGGTTATCTGGTATAAAGGAACAAAGTAATCACATAGAAAACAAATATGAATTCTGGAAGTCTTCCATCTATTATAATTCAAATGCGAACAAATGTATTTTGTCTTTATTATGTCCAACCAGTACAGAAAATCCCCAAATCGGGATGGAATCCTACAAGTATAGGATTTCCACAAAATATTCATGTAACTGGTTCACAAGTCAAATTACGAATGAATGGAATGAGACTCAGGTTAAATTCCTACCAATGCTAATTTTATATCAGAAATAAGTGTACATGCATATAGTTAGGAAATACTCTTAAGGTTGAATGAAACTTAGAAGTCATGAATACAATCGTACAATTCCAGTGGAAAACAAACCCTTAGGAACACTTATTACTGTACTACCATGCATAGCAAAGCATATTGGGAACGAATGTGTAACCAGTGATAAGAAGAATTATGGAAAATTACTAGCATAACTCAGGAAATGAATTCAAACTCTGTAATACAAACCAGTTTTCAGAAATATAAAAGAAGATGATAGACACAGGAAATGACAGTTCAGAACTCGTTATTTTCATAAATGTCCACAACTAAATAACTAAATATATGATGATTTTATTACTTCAAAAGGAACGACTATCTAGATATCACAAAACCCATGAGATAACATAGGTGGATTTGAATCCACTACTCTAGTAATTTTCAACTTCACATGGAAACAGGAAAAGGATTGGTTGGGGAATAAATCCTTTTGAAAATTATATAACAAATCCAACCAGGTGCAAGCTTTGCATTCTTTTATAAGTACCAAAGTATTAACATAAATTAGGGCGTACCCTTAACCAACTAATACAGAATTTGGGCTGAAAATTCTTCAAAGTAATAAGGATGGGACATAGCCTTGACCCTCGGTGCTAGTAAACTCGAGAAAAAAACTTAGGCGGAGGGGTACTATGCATGGAATCCGAATACCTCTTGAGGGAGTGAAGATGTTGCTTCCCATGCTTCTGCGTGATCGAACCCTACACAAAGTATTTTGAAACATTAAAATATATTCGACAGAGATAATATGATCAAGTTAAGGAACAAAATGTATTTAGAAAGGGGGGTCGAATATATACTTAACTATAATGGAGGGCTTCATACCCTTCTCCATCGCACCAAATCGTGTGCCTCTCAGACCGAAAAGGGAAGAGGAGCTTGAGACTCCCTGATGGGTACCCTCGCAAATCAAAGGGGCCCATCATTAGTGATGAATACCAATAATTTAATCCGAAGAAAACATTTCAGGGAATAATATGCATATGATGATCATAAAGTGACACATAAATCACATGGAAAATATAAAACCAATGTAAATTCTAAATATAAACAGAAAGGGTTGGACGCCTTCGACCAATAGAATGTCACCATTAATCAGTCTAATAACACAGTTGAATTTATTAATTAAATACAGAGATTACAGGATCAACACTGTGCCGAAAGGTTTGTTATGCACTCAAGAAAGGAAAATCCGATCATAAAACTTTGTCAACTAGGAGACTAGCCGATGAATGAGGCCAGGCCCAGTAACAAGAGTTCAATCCAAAATAGTATGCTCCGGGGACATAATTATAAAAGACACCGTGATAAGTTCTTCTAGAAGAGGAAAATGGCTCGGTCTCGAAATAAAGGCTAGTACAGAGAAAGGGTAAACTGTGCAAAACCTAAGCATTTCTAGGGTACCACCAACCCCATATTACTACAGTAACCCCAAAATAAAATTAGGAACGCTACCGAGGAAACTGACCGGGAAACTAGAGTATGCATGGATTTGCTTGACAAGACAGAGATATCCAGATGAAAAAATAAAAGAACAGTCAAAGGCACCTTACATTGCATAGCGCTGCCTATCGAGAAGTTCTTCCAAGTTCTCTTTCACCTATAACAATGTCCAAATCACGAACTCATGACCATGATTTCAAGATGAATGGTCTGAAACGTCTCGTTCTTTCTTCACCGAGCCAAGGCCAGAATGAAAAATGAAAGCCCTGGAATAACCCTTCGCATGGAGTAATGGGTGTAACACCACTTTTTCAGTTAACAAACTTCACGGAAATATAACACCCACTCTGGATTATAAAACAACATGCATTTAATCAAATGAAACACATTTAACTCAGAGTAAGTCATATAAATTATTGCTATCATAATTTTAAGAATGTAATTAACCATAATTCATCTGCACAACAAAATACATGATAAAATATAAGCATCACAGGCATGGAAAACATAACATTTAACATAAGATGATACTTATCTTGAAACTGAGGTAATTCCACCAGCCATGTGCAGGCCTTCCACGAACCTCCCAGCCTTAGACCGCATTGTTCATCAACTCAGCAGTAGGTCACCCCTGAGCTGGCACTAAGCTCCACCCCAAGGCAAGGAATCCTAGGCTAGGCTCAGGTTACAGGGAAAACACACATTCACAAGGAAGGAATTCTCTCCCAGGAACCACTCATGCTCACTGCCTACAGACTCTCCTTCCCCACATGCTTGTTCCACCCCAGGAGTATGCACCTTCTCTATCACCTAGAAAGTCCTTCGACTGCTAACCTCCCTTGCCTTGGGTTACAACAACAGACCGGACCGAAAGTCTCCAAGCTCTGTGGTAGCTACAGGGTTCCTTCCAGAAGTTCTCTCCTTCCTCTATGCACTCTCTCACCTGGAGAGAGTCGCTCAAAGGCCAAGAAACCTGTTCTTCCAATTCAACCACCTCTCTCCCCTGGAGATAGTGTTGTACAAACTTGCCAACAATCCCCACGCAGTCCAGCACTGCGTGGCCACAACAGCCGACAGGAAAACAGACACGGGCTTTCCAACAGGTTCAACAATGGCGAATGGACTCACAGATAAGGCTTCAAACAAGACTCCATGTATAGGCTCGATACTCAGACAGAGGATGTTTCGACTTTTCAGAATCAACACACAGGCTTCTAGATCAGTGGATATACGGGGTATCTCTTGCAGAGGTCGGATGGGATGTCTGGTTCAAAAAATTGTGAATAATGGAGAGAAGAACCCCTCTCACGACTCATATTGGCCATTTATTCGCATGCACCATGGTTGACACTTGTCACCCTTGGAACTGCATGCATCCACTTTGCACATTTTCCCCTTGCTAGGAACTTAGGATAAACAACATAAAATGCACATGTTCTTTGGAAAAATAATAAAATATTATTCCCAAGGCTTAAGCCCCCTAGGCTTAACACTTAGCCCCTTTTCCCACCTTCCAACCCCTAATCCCTTACCCTCTCTATGGATTCTCAGTTCCCCATCACTCATTCATCGTTTCGGCCTGCATGTGATGGTGTTTATATTTTATTAATCTATTGCATACATATAAGTACAAAAATTAGGTCCATGGCCTATAACCCTTAGGCTCTCTCTTTGGCCTAATAATCACATAAGCCCATCAGCTTATAAAAACTTGGCTCACCATCCTATAACATATATTTACAATTCATTTCATACATCAGACTTACAAAGGGCTTGACCTTGGGGACACTAAAATTCCCCTCCCCTTATTTATGCACTGTCCTCAGTGCAACCTTACACTGTCTCTGCAAGCTTTTTCAAAAATTTTCAAAAAGATGCGATTACTCTGCCCGCATAACCTCTTCATGCTCCCATGTCACTAACTCATGACTGTACCAGGTCCACTGGACCTTTACAAGCTCTATGGATCGATTCCAAAGTTGTTTTCTTTTCCTGTCCAATATGCGCACATGATGCACTTGCAGGGTGCCTTCTGGTTCCGCATGAATCACATTTCAATCAATAACATGATTAGCATCAGGTATATATCTCTTAAGCAGTGAAACATGAAACACATTATGTATAGTCATAGATGCAAGTAATGCAAGCATGTATGCAACTGGCCCAATCCTTTCCAGAATCTCAAATGGCCCACAAAATCTTGCTGCCAACTTGGCACAACTTCCCAGCTTCAGAGAACTCCTGTTATATTTTACTTTCAGGAAAACATGATCACCCACTCTGAATTCTCTGTGGGTTCTGTTACTATCAGTGTAACTTTTCTGCCTGTCTTAGGAAGCTTTTAGATTATGTTTAATCCTTATCATTTGGTCTTCCATCTCTTTGAGCAGCTCAGGCCTAATCACTGCTCTGTCAACTGGATTATCCTAGCTTACTGGTGTGTTTCACTTTCTTCCATAAAGTGCTTCGAATGGGCTCATCTTCAATGATGTATGATACCCATTATTGTAGGCAAATTCTACTAAATGCAGGTAGTCTTCCCACCTTGATGGTTTATCCATCACATACATTCTCAGGATGTCTTCTATTACTCTGTTCACCCTTTCTGTATGACCATTACAATTAGGATGATACGTTGTATTAAAGTTTAGATTTGTTCTGAATCCCTTGAATAGTCCTTTCCAGAAATTTGAGGTGAATTTCGGGTCCCTATCAGACACAATTGTCTTAGGAATTCCGTGCAAGCATGCCACTTCTTTTAAGAAAATATTAGCAACATATTCTGCCTTGTGAGTGGTTTTCAGTGGAATAAAATGGGTAGCTTTAATAAGCTTGTCCACCACCACCATGAATGAATCATGCTACTTGCTTGTTCTAGGTAGTCCGGTGATAAAATCCATTGTTACCACGTCCCATTTCCATTCAGGAATGGGTAAAGGATGTAGCAACCCTACTGGGTGCCTATGCTCAGTCTTAACCTTCTATCACTCCATACATTTGGTGATGTATTTAGCGATTTCCTTCTTCATACCCGACCAAAAGTAATGGCTTTTGACTGCTACCACAGTTTTTTGGTATTCGGGATGTCCAACATAAGCCACGTTATGCATTTCTTTCAGAATTTCTAGCTTCAAATCTCGGACATTAGGTACATACACTTTGTTTTTATACAGAAGTAAGCTATCAGTTCCCAAGGTGTAACTTTCCTTGGTTAGTGGTCTCTCACGCTGTTGTAGCTTTGCTACTAAACCTCTGTACTGCAAATTAGCATTTGCAGCGTCCAAAATTCTGTCTTTAATCTCAGTCCTGTACATGCTAATGGCTGTAGCATGTAATTCGTGCACTTTTCTGCTGAGTGCATCAACCACCTTATTTTATTTCCCTTTGATATGCTTGATATCAAAGTCATATTTTCACAGAATCTCCAGCCATCTGATTTGTCTGACATTTAAAGTCGGCTAATCAAATAAATACTTCAGACTGTTATGGTCTATTCTCAACTCGAATCTTTTTCCCATGAGGTAATGTCTCCATTTCCTCAAGGCGTGGACAATTGCTTCCATCTCTAAATCGTGAGTGGCATAATTCCTCTCATGCTCCTTTAACTTTCGGGACTCGTAACAAACTACAAATCCCTCTTGGCTGAGAACTACTCCTAGTCCTTCCTTACACACATTGGTGCACACTACATAATCCTTATTTGGATCTGCAATCTTCAGGATTGGAGTGTTGGTTAGCATCTGCTTCAATCACTGGAAGTTGCTCTCACATTCTTCAGTCCACTGGAACTTCTTGTCCTTCCTTTGCAAGGAAGTGATAGAATGAGCTATCCTTGAGAATCTGGCTATAAACCTTCTATAGTAGCCTTCCAGACCCATAAAAGATCTAACTTTTTCCACATTCCTTGGCACTGACCATTCTTGAATGGCCTTAACCTTTTCAGGATCCACAACGATCCCTTCTTTTGATAAAATGTTCCCCAAGTAATGAATCTATCTTTGATAAAATGAGCACTTTCTTAGTTTTGCATACAGCTAGTGTTCTCTCAACACCTGCAACATCATTCTCAGGTGTTGTTCATGTTCTTCCTCTGTCTTGGAATACACCAAGATATCATCCAGGAAGACTATGACAAACTTGTCCAAATAATATCTGAACACTCCATTCATTAAGCACATAAAAATAGTAGGCGCATTGGACAACCCAAACGACACCACCGTGAACTCATAATGATCGTACCTTGTTCTAAAGGCGGTCTTGCTGATGTCCTCATCATTTATTCTCATTTGGTGATATCCTGATCGAATATCTATTTTTGAAAATATTTTCACATCCTTCAACTGATCAAAAAGACCATTGATCCTTGGCAGAGGATACTTGTTCTTGACAGTTACCTTATTCAACTGTCAGAAATCAATGCACAACCTCAACGTCCCATCCTTCTTCTTCACGAATAGGACTAGGGCACACCATGGTGACACGCTGGGGTGACTGTATCCCTTCTTTAGTAGCTCTTCAAGTTGCAATTGCAACTCTTTTAGCTCTGGCGTACTCATTCTATAAGGAGCCTTTGAAACTGGAGCTGCTCCTGGCATCAAATTTATAGAAAAAATTGATGTCCCTCTTCAGAGGTAGTCCAGGTACCTCCTGAAATACGTCCTTGAACTCTTTAAGTACTCTGTGGTCTTCCAGATTCAAGACTACATCTTGGGATGCTTCTTCCACCCGAGCTGCAAATAATTGACAGCCTTTCCGGTAACATTTCTTCAGCTGCATGGATGATATTTCCCTAACAGCCATGGCTCTATGAATTTGTTGGACTGTTACCTAATTTCCCTCTTCATTCAGGCATTTAAAACTCTTGTTACGACAATCCATAAGGGCATGGTGCTGGTCCAACCAGTCCATCCCAATTAAGCAATCGTATGAGCCTAAAGGTAGAATGTTCAATTCAACCTTAGTGATCATTCCTTTCATGTCTACTAAACAAGACTTAACAAATTTAATGACCTTCCTTTTGGTTCCTGTGGCTGAATTCACTAGCCAAGACTTTTCATGTTTGCTTCTTGTTAAATGAAAACTTTCCACCACTCTAGGATCTATATAACTATGGCTAGCCCCTGAATCAATTAAAATAAAAAGTGGTTGGTTGTTGATCATACCTTCCACTTCAATCATGTGCGATTGAAATTTTTCTTGTTTGTTCTCCAGGGCTGTGTAGATCCTCAACATTCTGCTACCCATATCCTCCACTATTTTAGCTTGCTGAACAATATGGACAGTTCTCGCTTTATCTTTTCTGTGGGGGCAGTCTCTGTACCTATGATTCCCTTTACAACCTCAACACTCCATAGGTGGTGGCCTTGGCATCTGCTCATTCCCTTCAACTTTCCTGGGCTCTCTAAAAGATGACTATCCCCAAGGACTGTTCCTGAAAAAGGGAGGTTTGTTTCCCTTCTGCCTCTGTTCTTTATTAAACCTCTTCTGGTCATCCCAATCCTTCTGAAAAGTAGGCCTTTCTCTTTGTTGTTCATACAAGCATTTCTCCCTTCTTACCATTTCTTCCATGGTCCTAGGATCATCATACTGAATCTTATCATCGATGGGAGGTGGAAGTCCACTCAAATACCTTTGAATCTTGACAATCTCATCTTTGATGAATGGAACATATTTCGGTAGTACCAAGAAACTTCCTTCATACTCATCAATGGTCATGCTACCTAGCTTGAGTTCGAAGAACTCCTTCATCTTTTTGTCATAATATCTTTTGGTTAGGTATTTCTTTTTGAAATACCTCTTAAACTCTTTCTAGGTGATATCTTTCTCTATGATGTGCTACACTTGCACCAACTAATCTCACCACATGGGTGATTTTCCTTTTAGCTGATACATCACAATTCTTCCTTCTGCATGAGCGGAGTAGTTCTGCAATTGGAAATATTTGTTCATGCCAAGCAACCATGTTTCAGAATCTTCCTCCTTATTATGTTCTCCATCGAACGTTGCAGGCTTAATCTTGTTCATCTCCTCTTTCAATTCATCCTTTCCAGATCTTCGATGTTTTCTGGTAGGGGACGGGCTTGAACTACTGTGTGTTTCCTTGCCAGAATGATTTGGAGAGAGACAGTAATGTCTACTGCCACTCCTTGATTTCCTTCTTCTCTCAGGGGTTCTGACACTTCTTGATCTGCTTGTGTCACTCTCTTTTTCCAATTTCTTTTCTATTCTTTCTAGGCTCTTCAACATTTTTAAGTTGTATTCACCCTATTGATCCCTGATTTTCATGAGTTTTTGGCTATCAGCTCGACAATCCTGGGCATCTTTCTGCAATATTTCAATGAGTTTCATCATATGTCCTTCCTTATCCATCTCTTTTCTGTGCCCATTAGAGTTTGTTCCTTCCACTCCCAGGTTGACATTCCTTCCTACCCTTTCGTCCTCTATTTCAGAGGCAATCTGCACCTCTTCCAATTCCATACTCGGCGTCGATTTTCGGATGTCCTGACACTTGTTGAACTCTACACATAAGACGTGCAGCCAACCAAAGTTTGTCAGGCCTTAACCCTTACAACATCACAATATTCATAAATCAATGTGAGTGAGAAAATGTTTTAACTTCACAAAGTTTTCTGAGCTCTGACGGTTTTGCAATTTTGGGACTTCGAGACTTCTGGCTTCAGGGTTTTGGTTCATGAGGCTCTCACACTCACTTTTGGGTTTTGGGTCTTCGGTACCCGGGATTTCATAATGCAGTGACTCCCAACTTCTTGTTGCTACAATCCCCAAAATCCAATAAACGGTTTCTTGTACGGGATCCAATGATCCTCGATGAGTTGGGTTTAACGGTTCAGATCTTTTCGGAATTTCATGAATCAAAAGTTCACGATGCAGTGAATCCTAATCTTTGTGGCCTCAATTCCCGAATTCCAAAAATTCAGTTTCCTTTCTCTCTGGGCCCACAACACAACTGTCGCCCTTAAAATCTGTTACGGTTCTTTCGTCTCCGAAGACTTCGGGACTACGGGACTTTGGGTTTCAATATTTCGATTGAGACTTTCAGATTCGCTTTCCTTCCCAACCCCGACATCTGAATTCTGATTTACTTTATCCTCCGAGCCCACAGCACAATTGTCGCCCTTCACCACAGTGGCACGTGGTACATTCAGGAGGGTGCACGTCACCTTTGGTGACATCATCAGGTCCCACCACTCTCACCTGTCTTCTCGACTCACTGGCACATGGTACATAATCATGCACCCACATCCATTCCAAGAAAAATCCCACAGCTAAACTCCTTCCTCAGATCTATGATGCATATCTTTTCGGTGTTTTGGGGTTTCGAGAATCAAGAGTTCATGCATCCCACATATCGAACTTCTGTCGGTCAAAATCTTGAAATTACGGTTTACTCCTCCGTTGGATCGGATGGTCAATTCCCTTCCTACAATATACGATGTAGATCGTTTCAGGATTTCAGGTTTTGGGTTTCAGAGGTGTTCACCTTCCTCACTTCCCATCTTCCAACTTTGTGAAATTCAAAAGGTTTTCATGACTAACTCGAGCATGACTTTTCTATATCTAACGGTCGAGCCTTCCTCCCAGATCTACAGTGTAGATCTTCTCAGTTTTTCAGGTTTTTGGGAGTTCGCGTATCGCGATTCCCACGCTCCTGTGCAACTCCAAAGGGTTTTTCTTAACCCTGTGCATATTTTCCTGATCCGGTGGTCACGAGGGTCCACTACTTCCCTCCCAAATAGATCCTAAGGCTCCAACATTGTTGGTGTGGAGTCCTCTCTCCTTGTGGCCATATACCACACCCGCTATAGTTTCACAACCCCTCTATACCTGATGAGCTTAAAGGCACGGTCAAGTATCTCCTTGACACTCTGGACCATACCAGGGTCTGAAATTGGTCCTCCAAACACAATTTCTCCTCTCAGCCTCATTCCAAAGACCACTCCACTGGCCCATCCAGTCTCAGTGGCGAAACCTTGGCTCTAATACCAAACTGTAACACCACTTTTTTAGTTAACATACTTCGCGGAAATATAACACCCACTCTGGATTATAAAACAACATGCATTTAAGAAAATGAAACACATTTAACTCAGATTAAGTCATATAAATTATTTCTATCATAATTTTAAGAATGACATTAACCATAATTCATCTGCACAACATAATACATGATAAAATATAAGCATCACATGCATGGAAAACATAACATTTAACATAAGCTGATACTTATCTTGAAACTGAGGTAATTCCACCAACCAGGTGCAGGCCTTCAATGAACCTCCAAGCCTTAGACCTCACTACTCGTCAACTCAGCAGTAGGTCACCCCCGAGTTGGGACTAAGCTCCACCCCAAGGCAAGGAATCCTAGGCTAGGCTGAGGTTACAGGGAAAACACATAGTCACGAGGAAGGAATTCTCTCCCAGGATCCACTCATGCTCACTACCCACAGACTGTCCTTCCCCACATGCCTGTTCCACCCCAGGAGTATGCACCTTCTCTGTCACCTAGACAGTCCTTCGACTGCTAACCTCCCTTGCCTTGGGTTATAGCAACAGACCGGATCAGAAGTCTCTACGCTCTGTGGCAGCTACAGGGTTCCTTCCAGGAGTTCTCTCCTTCCTCTATGCACTCTCTCACCTGGAGAGAGTCACTCACAGACCAAGCAAGTTGTTCTTCAAATTCAACCACCTCTCTCTCCTGGAGAGAGTGTTGCACAAACTAGCCAGCAAGCCCCACGCAGTCCAGCACTACGTGGCCACAACAGCCGACGGGAAAATAGACACGGGCTTTCCAACAGGTTCAACAGTTGCGAATGGACTCACGGATATGGATTTGAACAAGACTCCATGCATAGGCTCGATACTCATACAGAGAATGTTTTGTCTTTTTAGAATCAACACACAGGCTTTTGGATTAGTGGATGTATGGGGTATCTCTTGCAGAGGTCGGACGGGATGTCTGGTTCAGAAAATTGGGAAGAATGGAGAGAAGAACCCCTCTCATGGCTCATCTTGGCTATTTATTTGCATGCACCAGGGTTGACACTTGTCACCCTTGGAACTGCATGTGTTCCATCAGCATGAATCCGCTTTTCATTTTTTCCCCTTGCCAGGAACTTGGGATAAACAACATAAAATGCACATGTTCTTTGTAATAATAATAAAATATTATTCAAAAGGATTAAGCCCCCTAGGCTTAACACTTATCCCCTTTTCCCACCTTCCAGCCCCTAATCCCTTGCCCTCTCTATGGATTCTCAGTCCCCCATCACTCATTCATCTTGTTGGCCTAATAATCACATAAGCCCATCAACTTATACAAACTTGGCTCACCCACCTATAACATATATTTACATTTCATTTCATACATCAGACTTACGAAGAGCTCGACCTTGGGGACACTACAATGGGGATGGGTGATAATCATACCTGGGCCATGTGAATATGGTAAGTTGTCGACAATACATTGGGGCACACAAGCCAAGTACTGAACTGAATAGACTTATCCCAGGACATCTTAAATGTCACAGACAAACCATTAAGGTAAGATAGTATCGACCTCTATCATTTGCTCAGAATATTAATGGTAAGTTACACTGGGTGGCCTACTTATGGTACAATTTTCACCTTGCTATTCTGGTTGCATGTTGAACCTAACCACCAATGCGTTAAAATTTCCGAAGTGGATAGCCTAATTTTGTTAATTATTGAGGAAGTATTTAGTGGCACAAATATAACTAAAACCTTTCCAAGTTTAGCCTCTACGCGCATTGATTCAATTATGCAAAACAATGACCATTACGTGCCTAAATGTTATCTGGTTAAAGGTATTCTTCTAAGTAATGTTTAACCTCTTATTTTTAGACTCTATAATGGTATATTAGAATGGGAGTTATAAGGCCCTTACATCTATGACCATTGCACCAATATGATAGTGGTTCTGAATAGTCACACCTCCATATCATATAAGTGGGATTTGAACCTAAAACAAAAATGGTGGATAGTACTAAGTTTCGATAAAAACAAGATATCCTTATTTATATACTTGTACTCAGGTATAACTCAATACTGCAATAGGAAGAGGAGATCATACGTTAAAAATAGGATAGGGAAGTAAAATACAATAGGACTACTGTGCAATATGGCTAATGAATGACTACAAATTTTTGGGACACAAGAGCACCTCAAAGTACCTAAGTAATTTTTTTTTTATGTAAATTTTGGGTACATTACATATGGTATCAAAGCCAAAGGTTACAACACTGGACCTGAACAGGGCCACATTAGTTGCTTAGTATATATTCCAATTTATGTAAAACTAATAAATCCTATGGTTACAAATAGAAATCCCTTTCTGTTTTGTGTTAATTATGGCAGCTCAGGATGATGCAAAAATTAGGATGGAAGGAAATCCGCAGCCAAGACCTCCTAGAGATCCAATATAGAACAGTGACGGAAGCTCACCCACGGAGGTGTTGGAAACAATGAGGAATCTTATTGTTGAACTACAGATTTTCAAAGCCGACAATGAAAAGTTGAAGAAAGCACTTCAAGAACAACAAGATATAAATGAAGTCATGTTGCACAATATAGTGACCAAGAAAATCCCAAAGGATGATAACCATGACAAATAGGTCAGCAAAATGGCCTCCAAGAACTCTGGGCCAAAAATAGAAAAAGGAAATAGTTCGTCTGAAGGAACACCTTCATCTGAAGACAAAACTAAACCAAACAGAAAAAAAAACAAGTATACCACCTTGAAGGAGAATTTAAAAAGATTAAACCAGCTACCTTTGATGGAGAATCTAGGACGGGAGAAGAAGCTGAGGCATGGTTGTTGGACAAATACTTCCATATCTATAACTATTCCAACAATATGAAGGTCATAATGGCCATCTACAATCTAAAAGGGAAGGCCAACATTTGGTGGCAAGACCTGAAATTGGCCAAGGGCCTAAAGGAGAAACAGTTAGAATGGTCCAACTTTAAGAAGTATTTCAAGAAACAATACCTTTCTGAAAGCTATTATGGAAGGAATACGAAAGAATTTTATGAGTTACGACTTCGACAGATGATGATGGAGGACCTTATAAATAAATTTTTGGAACTACTAGGGTTCGTACCATACATCCGGGAGGATAAGGTAAAAATCTAGCGATTCTTAAGCTATTTACCACCATCCTACAGGGACAGAATTGAGTTTGACAACCCCAAATCCTTGAGTGAAGTATTCAGGAAAGAACGAATCTGTTATGTCCAGTATAAACAGTGGGTAGAGTTTCCCAAAGCGAGGATGGATAAGAAACAAGATCGAATGAACCAAGAGAAGAAGGGATACCAGCCAACTCCTTATCAGGATGCAACAAAAAGTTTTTCGAGAAAGGATTTTCACTCCAATCATCCGAATACACAAGGCAACGGTAAACCAATAAACCTGGGAATGAAGAATTTTGGGGACAGCTCCCACGAGCCATTAAAGTGTTGGGAATGTGGAGAACCTCATTTAGGGAGGAACTGTCCACATTTAATTTCAGCAAACAAAACTGTTGTTCATAATTTGCAGGAAGCCTCGACGGTGGGAGATGTGGGAAGAAGTCTGCATCAGATAAATGCAGCCATAGAAGGTCGACAAGTTGACCACCAGTCCTCAGTGGTAGAAATCGAAGGTAAAATAAATAACACTCGAATTTCTATTTTAATTGACCCTGGAGCTATGTTAAGTTATATTACTCCTGATGCAGTAGAGTCAAATAAACTTAAGAAATGGAAGCACGCAAAATCATGGGTTGTACAACTAGCAACAGGTACTAAAAGAAAAGTAGTTGACTTTATTTCTAATTTTGAGTTCAACTTATATGGTTAAAATAGAAGGACCAATCTGAACATCCTATCACTAGGATCTTACGATATGATTATCAGGATGGATTGGTTGGAACAACACAAAGCAGTACTAGATTGTTATACAAAGATACTTAGCTCTAAAGACGATTTTGGCACCATTAGAATATCCCAAGGTATACCAGAACCTGTATCAGTCACACAAGTTTTAGTGATGCAACTCAAGAAATGTATGAGAAAGGGATGTCAAGTTTATGCCATCCAAGTAACGAATCTGTTAGAAAAAGAAGATAAGGCAAAGTTAGAAGACTTTGATGTCCTACGTGATTTCAAAGAAATATTTGTAGATGAGATACCAGAATTACCTCCTAGAAGGGAAATAGACTTCTCCATAGACCTACTACCAGTTTCAACCCCTATCTTGAAAGCACCTTACCGAATGAGTCTACCAGAACTGACAGAATTAAAAATACAATTACAGGAATTGTTGGACAAAGAGTATATCAGACCGAGTGTTTCACCATGGGGGGCACCAGTCCTCTTTGTGAAAAAGAAAGATGGTACTCTAAGGCTATGTATCGATTATAGACAACTGAACAAAATGAATATTAAGAACAAATACCTCTTATCAAGGATAAATGATATGTTCGATCAAGTAGGTGGGCCAAGATCTTTTCAAAGTTGGATTTACGATCCAGTTATCATCAAGTTAGGATAAAAGACGAACACATAAGAAAAACAACATTTTAGACAAGATATGGACACTACGAATTCATAGTCATACCTTTCGGACTCACTTATGCACCAACCACATTTATGTGCCTGAAGAACAGTATTTTCAGTCAGTACTTAGACAAGTTCGTGGTAGTATTTATCGACGATATTCTGGTCTATTCAAAAATGAAGGAAGAACATGATGAACACTTAAGTATAGTTCTGCAAACGTTGGGGAAACACAAAATGTACGCCAAATTTGACAAGTGTGACTTTTATAAAAAAGAAATACAATATCTAGGACATGTAATTTTAGCAGAAGGAATTGCCATAGACCCGGAGAAGATAAAAGGCATTATGGAATGGTCGGTACCTAAGGATGTAGCGGATATCCGGTCATTCATGGGAATCACCGGATATTACCACATATTTATAGAAGGTTCCAATATAGCATACCCTATCACGTCATTAGAAATGAAAGGGACCAAGTTTAACTGGTCAGAGAAGTGTCAAGACAGTTTTAACAAGATGAAGGAATTATTGACAACTGCACCCATATTGAAGGTAACAGACCCAGATAAAGACTTCACTGTATGAGTTGATGCAAGTAAAGAAGGACTAGGTGGTGTCCTAACTCAGGAAGGACATGTTATTTTTTATGAGTCCCGAAAATTAAAAGAACACGAGCAAAATTATGTCACTCATGACATAGAATTGACGTAGTAATACACACCTTAAAAATGTGGCGACACTACATAATGGGCAGATTTTTTTTACTATTGACGGGTAACAGCGGGGTGAAATATTTGTTTAGCCAACCAGATCTTAATGCAAGAAAAGCAATATGGCTAGCCTTCTTGAGAGAATTCGAATTTGAGGTCAGACATATCAAGGGTAAGGAAAATAAAGTAGCAGACGCTTTAAACAGAAGAGTCCATGGGTTATTTGAGATAAATATCAGCAGGGCAAAAAGTGATCTGGAACAAATAATAAGGACGACAAGTATTAACAACAGAAATTACACTAAGATGATGAAAGAATTAAAAAACAGTATCACAAACTCAGATAAACCAGATCTAAGTATCGACAAGAAGGGACTAGTACGATTTAAAAACAAAATTTACATACTAGATTCAGCAGAGTTAAAATTAATAGTTTTGGACGAAGTGCATAAGAAACTATATTTTGTCCATATAGGTTACTAGAAAAAAATAACAACACTTAGAAAACTATTTTAGTGGCCTAATATGAAGGGAGAAACATTAGAGTACTTGGCTAGGTGCCAATATTGTCAGTAGGTTAAGGCCGAGCACCAACATCTAGCCGACCTATTACAGCCATTACCATTACTAGAATGGAAATGGGAGACCATATCATTGGAATTTATAACAGGTTTGCCTAAAACTCAGAAAAATAATGATTCTATCATGGTTGTAATCAATAAACTCAGTAAGTCTGCACACGTTATTCCTGTAAAGTCTACTTTTAAAGTGATAAACATTGTTTAAATATTCATGAAAGAAATTTTTAGACTGCATGGTATTCCTAAAATGTTGATTTCAGATAGAGACGTAAAATTCACATCGGATATTTGGAAGGAATTGTTTGTAGGTCTAAATACTAATTTGAATTTCAGTACAAGTTATCATCCAGAAACGGATGGACACACCGAAAGGACAAACCAAATCGTAGAGGATATGCTCTACATGTATGTAAGAATAAAACCGAACAAGTGGGAAGACTATCTACACTTCGTAGAATTTGCATATAACAATGGGTACCAAACTTTGGCTAAGTAGATCCCTTTCGAAATACTGTACGACAAAAATTGTACAACTCCAATTAGCTAGGATAACCCAGCTGATAGACTCATGGTTGGACAATAGATGCTCCAAGAAATGGAGAACATGGTAAGAAAGGTACAACAAAAATTGAAAGAAGCACAGGATAGACAAAAGAGCTATGCAGATCAGAGAAGAAGACACTTGGAATTTCAAGTGGGAGACCATGTTTATTTGAAGGTCAAAGCCCGAAAAATCTCGTTGAAGTTAGGAAATTGTGCCAAGATGGCACCTAGGTTTTATGGGCCCTTCAAGATACTAGCTCGAATTGGACCCATAGCATACTAACTTGCACTTCTAGCTAATCTAAGAATTCATAATGTATTTCATGTTTCCTTGTTGAAAAAATATATTCATGACCCTACTCATATGATTGATTGGAACTTGGTGCAAGTGGAACTTGAAGGCGAGTTCCAGGTGGAACCCCTGCGTATTATAGACCGAAGAGAAATAACACTTCGGAACAGAGCCATCGCTCAAATAAAGGCACAATGGAAGCACTTTAGTCCTAAAGAGGCCACTTGGGAGTTAGAGGGAGATTTGTAGAAATCTCATCCAATCCTATTCCAAGAAAGGAACGAGCACTGAGGATAGTGTTTTATTGAAGGGGGAAAGGATGTGACATCCCAAAAAAATAAAATATTTTTGAAATTTAAATTTGTTGGAAAATTATTCCGTTTTAAGTAAATTCGAATTTGGAAAATTTTTGCCACTTATGGAAATTCTAAATTTCGAATTTGATAATTGTAATTAATTATTATGACTGTTGGGAAGAGACCTGATTTGACCCAACTAACTATTTGACTATGACACTTGTATGAAAACATAATATTTTACATTGATTGTAGGAGGACAAATGGAACAACCATGCTAAATTCAGCTGACCATGACTCCATGAGTGGGGAACATGTTGGAACTAACTATGGGATGATTATTACAAGTGGACAATCATAGATTTGGCCATTGGCATCCCCTAAAAATTAGGGATTTAGAAATATGTAAAAATTCCGAAGGGAGGGAAAAGGACCTAGGAAAAAAGATATTATGGATAAATAGCATATGTGAGGAGGCAAGACGCTGCCAAGTATGTTGGGGAAGGAGACTATTGATTTTTTTTCCTTGCTGTTATGAACACTACTAAGTGAGTGTGAGGGAAGAGGAATCTGCTGAAATTGAAGGACATTGCTGAAGAGGAGATTTCAAGTTCGTCCTCATGGATTCATGGTCAAGCTAGGGGGTGAATCGGGAAAGTAGATTGGTTGCCCTATTCTACGGTTGGGAGGAGCGTGATTGTTCCATTTGGCTCCCCGCAAATCGATTCAGATATGCTACTCTACCTTTCTCTGGTTAAATGCTATGTTCTGCAATTTGTTTACTTCTATGAATGAACTTCTGGTCGAATGCTATGGTGAAAAAAGACCTACCAAATACTTCCTAATCGTTAGCTAGAAATGGACTTGTTTTATTTGGATGTGGTATTGGGTAAATACTAAGGTCATTGAACATATTAACTAGTAAGACGAGTTTTGTACAGGTTACTACTCTCATAATAGTATAAACTACAGGTTGCATCTCTCTTTTAATTAATTTTGTTGAGCAAGAATTAAATTGTTTGCATGATGTGATTGAAGTCAAGCGTACCAATATCTATGATGAATTATATTTCCTGTAGGTAATTATAGAATACAATGAGTCTCCACTAATGAACATGCAAGTTCAGATTCGAAGTAAATACACCCTGTATCACTGAGATTATTTTTGATATGCATATAGAACCTGTACAGGTATATTACGAACATATATACATTATATAATGGGAGTTCTGTATAAGCGGTACATATCGGGATGGAATCCTACAAGTATAGGATTTCCATGAAATATTCATGTAACTGGTTCACAAGTCAAATTACGAATGGATGGAATGAGACTCAGGTTAAATCCCTACCAATGCTAATTTTATATCAGAAATAAGTGTACGTGCATATAGTTAGGAAATACTCTTAAGGTTGAATGAAACCTGGAAGTCATGAATACAATCACACAATTCCAGTGGAAAACAAACCCTTAGGCTCACTTATTACTGTACTAGGTTTATTACTATACTACAATGCATAGAAAATCATATTGGGAACGACTGTGTAACCAGTAATAAGAAGAATTCTATAAAATTACTAGAATAACTCAGGAAACGAATTCAAACTCTGTAATACAAACTAGTTTTTGGAAACATAAAGGAGGATGATAAACAAAGAAAATGACAGTTCGGAACTCGTTATTTTCATAAATATCCACAACTGAATAACTCAATATACGATGATTTTATGACTTCAAAACGAACGATTGTCTAGAGATTACAAAAACCATGACATAACATAGGTGGATTTGAATCCACTACTCTAGTAATTTTCAACTTCACATGGAAACAGGAGAAGGATTGGTCAGGGAATAAATCCTTTTGAAAATTATATCACAAATCCAACCAAGTGCAACCTTTGGGTTCTTTTCTAAGTACGAAAATATTAACATAAATTAGGGCATACCCTTAACCAACTAATACAAAATTTGGGACAAAAAGTCTTCAAAGTAACAAGGACGGGACATAGCATTGACCCTCAGTTCTAGTAAGCTCAAGAAAAAAACTTAGGTTGAGGGGTACTGTGCATGGAACCTGCATACCTCTTGAGGGAGTGAAGATGTTGCTTCCCATGCTTCTACATGATCGAACCCTGCACAAAGTATTTTGAAACATTAAAATATATTCGACATAGATAATATGATAAAGGTAAGGAAAAAAATGTATTTAGAAAGGGGGGTCGAATATATACTTAATTATAATGGAGGGCTTCATACCCTTCGTCGTCGCGCCAATCGTGTGCCTCCCAGACCGAAAAGGGAAGAGGAGCTCGATACTCCTTGATGGGTACCCTCGCAAATCAAAGGGGCCCATCATTAGTGATGAGTACTAGTAATTCAATCTGAAGAAAACATTTCAGGGAATAATAAGCACATGATGATCATAAAGTAATACATAAATCACATGAAAAATATAAAACCAATGTAAACTCTAAATATAAACATAAAGGGTTGGATGCCTCCGACCAATAGAGCGTCACCACTAATCGGTCTAATAACATAGGTGAATTTATTAATTAAATACATATAATACAGGATCAACATTATGCCGAAAGGTTTGTTATGAACTCAAGCAAGGAAAAATCGGTCATAAAACTCTGTCAACTAGGAGACTAGATGATGAATGAGGCCAGGCCCAGTAATAAGAGTTCAATCAAAAATAGTATGCTCTAGGGACATAATTGTGAAAGACACTGTGATAAGTTCTTTCAAAAGAGGAAAATGGCTCGGTCTCGAAATAAAGGCCAGTACAGAGAAAGGGTAAACTATGAAAAACCTAAGCATTGCTAGGGTACCACTGACCCCATACTACTACAGTAACCCCCAAACAAAATCAAGAACGCTACCGAGGAAACTAATCGGGGAACTGGAGTATGTAGGGATCTGCTTGATGAGATAGAGAGATCTGGATGCAAAAATAAAAGAACAGTCAAAGGCGACTTACCTCGCATAGGGTTGCTCGTCAAGAAGTTCTTCCAAGTTCTCTTCCACCTAGAACAAAGTCCAAATCACGAACTCATGACCACAATTCCAAGATGAATGCCAAATGGGGAATGGTCTGAAACGTCTTGTTCTTTCTTCACCGAGCCAAGGCCAGAATGAAAAATCAAAGCCCTGGAATAACCCTTCACATTGAGTAATGGGGATGGGTGATAATCGTACCCGGGTCATGTGAATATGGTAAGTTGTCGACAATACATTGGGGCACACAAGATGAGTAATGAATTGAATAGACTTATCCCAGGACATCTTAAATGTCACAGACATGCCATTAAGGCAAGATAGTATCGACCTCTATCGTTTTCTCAGAATATTAATGGTAAGGTACACTGGGTGGCTACTTAGGGTACAATTTTTGCCTTGCTATTCTGGTTGCACATTGAACCTAACCGCCAATGCGTTAACATTTCTGAAGTGGATAGCCTAATTTCGTTAATTATTGAGGAAGTATTTGGTGGCACAAATATAACTATAACCTTTCCAAGTTTAGCCTCTATGTGCGTTGATTTAATTATTAAAAACAGTGACCATTACATCCCTAAACATTATCTAGTTAAAGGTATTTTTCTAAGTAATGTTTAACCTCTTCTTTTTAGACTCTATAATGGTATATCAAAATGGGAGTTATAAGGCCCTTACATCTATGACCACTGCACTAATATGATAGTTGTTCTAAATAGTTACACCTCCATATCATATAAGTGGGATTTGAACCTAAAACGAAAATGGTGGATAGTACTAAGTTTCGATAAAAACAAGATATCCTTAGTTATATACATATACTCATGTATAACTCAATACTGCAATAGGAATAGGCGATCATACGTTAAAAATAGGATAGGGAAGTAATAGACAATAGGACCGTTGTGCAATATGGCTAATGAATGATTGAAAGTTTTTGGGACACAAGAGCACCTCAAAGTACCCAATTAATTTTCTTTTTTTTAATGTAAATTTTGGGTACATTACAATTCTTTTCACCTGTGCGTGAACTTGATTTCTTGCGCATCAAAGAAGCAACCCATTGTCTCAATATATTCTGCAGAGGAAGAGTATGTCGCTACTATCCCAGCTTCCTATCAAGCTGTGTGGTTACGAAGACTATTGAATGATAAGTCAGATACATAAAAAAATACAACTCCTATCTTCTATGATAACACTTCAACAATTTCTTTATCCAAAAACCATGTCTTTCACAAGAAACGAAAGAACATTGACACTCCCTTCCACTTCATATGCGAGCTAGTCAATAATGGTGAAATCACCCTTCAATTTTGTGGCTCACGAAATCAGCTAACATACATCTTTACAAAGCCATTGGGAAAAACCATTTTTTATTTTTAGAGACAACACTTGGTCATTATCAGTGCTGATGTTTGTAACTTTTGAGTTTAAGAGGGAGTGTTAGTTATAATTGTAACCTCAACAATATGCAAATGTACACTGTGATTTGTTATGGCCAGCTATATGAGTCGTTATGACTTCTTGTTTTGTTCTTGATTTAGTTGTAATGGTTCTCCCCTATAAGGTTCATCCTTTCATCTAATACGAATGTGCTCTACACATTCTTGTTCCTAATCTGTCTTCTCTGTATTATCTTCTTTACTTCTTATTTTGTCTTCGTATTCTTAGATGACTCCTGCTAGGAATACACCTAAGGAGGTTCTTTACCTTTCAAACATTGACAGTCAAGCTGGAGTGAGAGCCACATGTCAAACCCTTCAAGTTTATGGTTCTTGTCCCACAAACCATGGGGTTCCAGCCCACCTTATTCGACATGCGATCTCCAAATCTCTGGTTTACTATTATCCTCTGGCTAGATGGATGAGAAAAAATGAAAATGGGAAGCTTGAGGTATGGTGTACAAGAGAACGTGTCGTGTTTGTTGAAGGGCAGTGCAAACTGTAGTTTGGAGGAAGTTGGATACTTGGCCCAACTCACACCATGCTTGAACCAAGTATTGTATGAATATCCATTAACATACGAGCATCATGATATCCCTTCTCTATTTATTCAGGTAACAAACATATAACCCCTCTCTGTGTTGTTTCAACTCTATTAAGCTATTAAAGTGATGTCCTCCTATCCTATAAATTTTGATGTTCTCATATCCTATAAATTTGATTAGAACTCATAATTGATATGAAATTAAGAAATATATTGAATGTATTTTTAATATTATTAGGCTTTACACACACATATATAAATCTCCCCCCCC
>JZKD02S0439550.1:21581-32854 GCA_000966675.3 Picea glauca | reverse complement strand
CTGGGGAAAGAATATTTTGTGAGAGAATCAGAACCGTCCATCTCATAGGACAGGTGGCAGCAGATCCAAGTGCCATCAAAATTTTGGCATTTTGGAGTTCGAGGTTTGGAGAACATCGTGGCAAGAGTCACGAAATACTGATTCGCAAAATCCAAAAAGGATCTGGACCTTAATATCATAGGAGGATCTGGACCGTTGATGCAAGTGCCATCGCAATTTCAGCTACCAGGAAATCAGAGGCGAGAGTCTCGTAAACTCGTGATACGCGAAATTTCAAAATAATCTGAGTGGTTGATCGAGTGTAGATCTGGACCATTAGATCTCTAATCATGGAGGATCGTAGATCGTTGATCACAATATTCCAAATAAATTGTGGTCGTTGATCTCAAATCAACGAGGATCGTTGATCCTTGAAGCAATTTCTCATTTCGGCTATTCGAAGGAACTGCTACCTTCAGCGTAAAAAACATGAAGTCTTGAAACACGAAAACCCGTAGCGCCTGGTTTTTTTTGTCCACGGTCATATGAGAAGCTAAACTTTCTTTGTCTCTCGAGTAAACTCAGAAAGCCTTATTCCACCATTAAAGGGGCTACAGTTGCTGCAGTATTACAGTTGCTAAAGAACATAGCTCAGAGCCCTGAATCAATAGATCTTTCACTTGGATAGTTAGATCAAGTTTGATCGAAGTCAAAGAAGTGGTTTACACTGCATTTTTCGGTCCGAGGTCATTGCAAGAAATTAGTTTACGCGCAGGAAACAACTAAACATGAAATTTTCCAAATTTTTTTTTTTGTTTTGTCAAATTCCTTAAAGATGGCCATGTCTAGCAATTTAGGACCAACTCAAGATTCGATTTTTCTTGGAAAGAATTATGAGTTTTGGTCTCTTCGCATGAGATCCTTCTTGCAAGAACAAGAGTGTTGGGATTCAGTGGATATTGGATATGTGGAACCAGATCCAACAGACCTTTCTGCCATGACAAACCAACAAAGAACTACTTAGGCAACACAGAGGAACAGAGAGAATAAAGCCAAATTCTGGATTCAAAATTCAGTGGATGACTCGATTTTCTCAAAAATCACAGGCTCTAGTACTTGAAAACAAGCCTAGGACATCCTTAAATCAGCCTACCAAGGAAATGACAGGGTCAAAGCAGTTAAACTGCAAACCTTGAGGACGTAATTTGAGACTTTAAGAATGATAGAGTTTGAAAATGTGGACCAGTTTATGACCAGAGTCATGGGAATCCTGAACCGGATCAGATTGATTGGTGAAGCCATCACTGATCAATGCATTGTTGAGAAAGTCCTCAAAAATTTACCAAAGAAATTTGAAATGGTTGTTACAACAATCCTTGAATCCAAGGATCTGTCACGTTTTTCAACAGATGAACTAATTGGTTCCCTGTTGACACATGAGACCAGACTGCATCTCACAGATGAGTCAATCACCAATGCCTTCAAAACTCAATTCTCCTTCAGTAGAGGAAGAGGCAGAGGTCACCAAGGACGAGAGAGCATTACAAGTAACCAAAACTCAAGTGGAAGTAACAGACAACAAAACCAGAATCAAAATTTTCAAGGTAACAGTCAACAACACCAGAATCAGAATTTCCAGCCTCAAAGAGTGAGAGGGAGAAGATCAAATGACAAATCAAGCATACAATGCTATTACTGCAAAAAGTATGGGCACTATGAATCTGAATGCGAGAAGAAGCAAGCAGATCATCTCTCAGGTAGAGCACATGTGTCAAATCATATGAGAGAAACCTTAAGAGGTATGTTTATCTCATTCCACAAGACTGAAGAACAACCTAAAGATCTCTGGTTTCTGGATAGTGGATGCAACAATCACATGATAGGTAACAAATATTTACTTTCATGCATTGATTATTCAATATCATCTTATATTACACTTTGAAATGATTCATTAGTCAAAGTTCGAGGAAAAGGAACTATACCTATTCTTACTAAACAAAATGTAAAGAGAGACATAAACAATGTCTATCATGTTCCAGATCTGAAACATAATCTGCTAAGTGTAGGACAACTCATTGAACATGGCTATAAGGTACTTTTTGAGGGAGCATCTTGCAGGATTTATGATAAAACCCCCAGTAGAAAATTGATTTCTGAAATCCACATGAATCAGAATGGGATGTTTCCCCTTACGCTCATAACTGCAAATCTGATCCAAACATATGCACAAAGTGCATCCACCCCCAATGAAACTATGGTTTGGCATATAAGATTTGGGCATCTACCCTTTCAGAGTCTAATTCTTCTATAGAAGCACTCCATGGTCAAAGGTCTTCCTATCTTCAAAGATAAAAATTCCCCATGTGAGTCTTGCATACCTGGAAAACATAAGAGAACTAGTTTTCCACAGTCCAACACTCAAGCCAAACAACATCTCAAACTTGTTCACACTGACCTGTGTGTACCAATGCAAACAGAGTCAATAGGTGGTAGATTTTACTTTCTAATGTTTATTGATGACTTTAGTAGGAAAATCTGGATCTATTTTCTCAGACACAAGTCTGACACTTTTGCAAAATTCAAAGAATTCAAAGCAGAAGCTGAAAAATAGAGTGGAAAATATATAAAATCTCTCAGATCAGATGGAGGAGGAGAATACAACTCCAATGTATTTACAGTTTTTTGCAAATCACAAGGCATTATCATGGAAACTACAGCCAAGTATACTCTACAACATAATGGAGTAACTGAAAGGAAAAATCGGACAATAATGAACATGGCAAGAGGCCTACTCAAAGAGAAATGTTTGTCAAATACTTTTTGGGCTGAAGCAGTAGCATGCTCAACTTATCTCTTGAATAGATCTCCAGCCACAAGTTTAAAGATGAAAGTCCCTCAAGAAGCATGGAGTGGGACAAAGCTAAATATTGTGCATCTAAGGACATTCAGATGCATAACATACTCTCACATCCCTTCTGAATTAAGGAAGAATTTGGATGATAGAAGTGAGAAATGCATCTTCACTGGATACAGTGAAACATATAAAGCGTATATACTTTACAACCCAATCTCAAATAAACTAATTCTCAGCAGAGATGTAAAATTTATGGAAAATCAACTCTGGAACAAATATGAAAATCAACAAATGGACAGTCACAATCCATTGCTACAAAGTTCTGAAAACACAGAAAATTCAAGAAAGCAAATACCTCAACCTGCTCTTCCAAGATTATAGGTACAAGGATGACCTGAAAATTCTTAGGATAACTCAACCTCAAGTAGAGACTCATCCTATGAAATTCAAAATCAGAGAACTCGAAGTTTGAGATAAATCCATTAGCAGTTGGATGACATTAAACATCACAATCTTTTTGCATTAATGCCATGTCAACCTGCGTATTTTAAAGAAGCAGCTAAGGAGACACATTGGGTTCAAGCCATGAACCAAGAGATTGAATCCATTGAGAAGAACAAGACATGGGATCTTGTTGATTTGCCCAAACACAAGAAGAGTATTGGTGTCAAGTGGGTTTACAAAACTAAACTCAATGAAAAAGGGCAGATTGAAAAAACACAAGGCAAGATTTGTTGCCAAAGGATTCTCACAACAACCAGGTACTAATTATGGTAAAACTTTTCCTCCAGTAGCAAGCTTAGACAGTGTAAGGACTCTATTGGCCATAGCAGCCCAACATAAATGGCAAGTATACCAGATGGATGTCAAGTCAACTTTCCTGAATGGTTTCTTAGAATAAGAAGTTTATGTCGATTAGCCACCTGGATTTGAAGTCCAAGAGCAGCCAGCCAAAGTATATCAGTTGAAGAAAGCCTTGTATGGCTTAAAGCAAGCTCCAAGAGCTTGGTACAACAAAATTGACACTTACCTGATCAAAAGTGGTTTCAACAGAAGCCAAATGAGCCAACTCTTTACACCAAAATAGATCAGCATGGTAAAATTTTGATTGTATGTTTATATGTTGATGACATGATATATACTGGAAATCTTGAATTAACCAATTTTAAACATGCCATGCAATCTGAGTTTGAGATGACAGATCTTGGAAAAAAGAATTTTTTTGGGGGAATTGAGGTTGATCAATCAACCAAAGGAATTTTTGTCTGTGAGAAAAAGTATGCAACATACATCATCAAAAGATTCTACATGGAAGAATGCAATCCAATAGAAACCCCTATAGCCCTAGGCACAAAATTGAGCAAGAAATATGAAGGCCCTACAATGGACGCTACCCTGTACAAAAGTTTAGCAGGCAGTTTGTTGTATCTTACAACAACTAGGCCTGATATTATGTATGCAGCTAGTCTTGTTTCCAAATTCATGGAATCCCCCAAAGATTCTCACTGGAAGATGGTGAAATGAATTCTGAGATATGTTGCAGGAACTCTCAATTTTGGCTTATGGTACACTAAATCTAATGATGATCATCTCTCTGGTTACATAGACAATGATTTTGCAGGCAACCTAGATTACAGTAAAAGCACCACAGGATATGTTTTTCACCTAGGCATGAACCTGATTTCATGGGCATCAAAGAAGCAACCAATTGTATCAATATCTTTTGCAGAGGCAGAGTATGTCGCTGCTACCTCAGCTTCCTGTCAGGCTGTGTGGCTGAGAAGAATATTGAAACATATGTCACATACAAAAAAGGATCCAACTCCTATCTTCTGTGATAACACCTCAGCAATTGATCTATCCAAAATCATGTGTTTCACAAGAAAAGAAAACACATTGACACTCATTTTCACTTCATCCGCGAGCTAGTCAATAATGGTGATATTGCACTTCAATTCTGTGGCTCTCGAGATCATCTCGTAGATATCTTCACAAAGCCTGTTTTTGATTTTCAGAGACAGCACTTGGGCATCATCAGTGTTGATGCTTGTAATTGTTGAGTTTAAGAGGGAGTGTTAAATACAATGTAACCTCAATAGTCTGAATGTACACTGCCAATTGTCCTAGCCAGCTGTACTATCATTTCTTGATATGCTTGAGCCTATTTAGCTAAGCTATTTTCCCTTTACTCAATACTCCTTTCATTTGTACTCTTTCACTTGCATTCCTAATATACTGAATTCTATTTTTGCTCTACTCTTTCTCTGTATTGTTTGCTTCACATTTTATCATTGTCTAGCAGGATTGCTGATTCAATGTCATGATTGTATAAAAAATATATCCAAATGAATTGTTTATATCATGTATTAAATTTCTCCCTAATGCCATATCACCAATCATAAAATGGGGGGCTATGTTTCAAAATTTAGAGATCGAGAGGCATATATTAAATTTGAGTTCTCAAGACATGCATAGATATTACCTTAATTTGTGATAAAATTCGAGAGAGAAGCCATAGCATAGGATTATACAAACAAATAATACTATCTATTTCATTATATTTATGAACAATTACAACACATTTATATAGTTGGATTCAGATCCAACTTATTCTAAACATAGAGAGAGGTTGAGAGAATCTCTCAACAACCTCTAACAAATCCAAATCAATAGCTAACCAATTCTATTGTAAGCATTATTCCAACAGCCTCCTTTAATGCTTACATTACAAATAACTTGCAATACCAATTACAATATAAATCTTGGTCTCATTTTTTGGTTTTGTTTGGTTGGTCTTCATTAGCAACTCTACCCACTCTGCAATCTCCAGTTTTGACTCTTTTCCGGTTTTGGCTCTTTTCTTCTCCACACATTCGAGCTACCTCTTCATCCATTTAAAGTATAACTGCTTTAGACCATAATTGACATATTCGTAGGATCGATGCTTCTTGACTACCCTAAAGAATATCCTCAACACTGAATTATCCTGTGGATACACTACCTCTGTGAAATTCCCCCAAAGAGAAAATTTTGACTGTTATATAGGAGAGTGATCTAATTACTGGATATTTTCAGCAATCAATCATAAAATTTTCAGCAATCAATCATACAATTAACCTTATTTAAACACATCTACAACAATATATACATTGATAACCTGTAACTCGCGATATTCAACCACCTAAGTACAGCAGGTCTCATCAACATATGACAGAAAGTAGACATAATCCATTAATGATCTTTCTCTCAGTACCTAAGAACGTTGAGAACCAATAATTGAAATTATATTACTCTATTCAATTAATTGGTTCTACATCAAAATAATTTTTTACAGACCAAAATAATTATAAAACGGATTCCCTCTTGATTTTTCTGTTTGGCAATGGGTTTAAATCTGCCCCATCGGTGGCTCCTCTCTACATGTGTGCAACTCCTCTCAATGGTCGAGGTGAGGAATGATATGTCACGATGTGCCTTTTGAAAGTTCCAAGAATATTTGGCAGCCACACCCTTTGTAGTGGATCTCACTCGAGTGCCAGTCTCTTCACACAGTGGATCTTTATTCATAAAGCTAGAGTCTCCTTCCCACATAAATACTCCCACTCAAGCAAACATTCACGCAACAAAATATTCAACACAGAAATGCACTCACAACATACACTCTACTAATTATCTTTCTTTTCTCTCACATTTTCCTTGCCATCCCACCACGGAGTTAAGCCAGAACAACTTGCTCTGATACCATGATAAAATTCGAGAGAGTAGCCATAGCACAATATTATACAAACAGATAATACCATCTATCTCATTACATTTCTGCACAATTACAACACATTTATATAGTTGGATTCGGATCCAACTTATTCTAAACATAGAGAGAGCTTGAGAGAATCTCTCAACAACCTCCAACAAATCCAAACCAATAGCTAACCAATTCTATTGTAAGAATTATCCCAACAATTTGACTTCTGAAGGAGAAACTATCTATTTCATTACATTTCTGCACAATTACAACACATTTATATAGTTGGATTCATATCCAACTTATTCTAAACATAGAGAGAGGTTGAGAGAATCTCTCAACAACCTCCAACAAATGCAAAGCAATAGCTAACCAATTCTATTGTAAGCATTATTCCAACAATTTGACTTCTAAAGGAGAAACGCGATGCGCAGATTGCCTACTGAATTTGAAATTGGAGACCAGTTATACACATACATTAGTATAAATATCAACACCATTTAAGTAAAGAGTGGTTGATATATGTATTTACTCCTACATATCAACCACTTTTTACTTAAATGTGATTGTTGCTTGTTGACTACTTGTATGCTTAGGTACAAACCATTAATATATTAATACTTACTTATTAATCATTAATATAGTAATACATAATTAATGAATTAATTAGTTATTATATTAATATTTTATATGATAATAATATATTAATATGAATGTATTGCATTAGTGTATTATATTGTTGTATTAATGTGTATAAAAATATGTTTTATTAATGTAGTAATGTATTAATTCATTAACCCATTATTAATAAACAAATTGCTAAACTATTAATAATACATTTAATACATCATTAAATACATTGGCATATCAAATACATTGAATTCAATAAATACACTAATAAATACATTAATAAAGTGTTCATACATAACTAAAGTATTAATAAAGTAATACATTATAATATATTAATAAAGTAGTAATACATTGAACTTAATTAATTTTAATCTATTTAGTAATACATTATTAAAGTATTAAAACATTAATAATACTTTATTAATTAATTAACACATTAATACATTATCAAAATATTAGTACATTAATAAAATAATATATTAGTATTTATACATTATTAAAGTAGCAACATATTAATAACATATTATTAAAGCATCAATACATTAATTAATTGAAAATGATCAAAATTGACATTAAAACATTAATTTAATTAATTTGATTAATACATTCATTATTAATTTAATTAACAAATAAAATATTAATTTACATTAATATATAATATGTAACTTTTTAAATCAATCATACATTAATAATGTAAGATATTAATTAATTAATTATTAAATATATTGATAATCTATACGTCACTAAATAATTTATACATTAAAAAATTAATAAAGAATAAATATACTAATAAATCTAAGGAATTAATTAATTAATTATTAAATACATTGGTAATTAATACATCAATAAATAATTTATACATTAAAAAAATAATAAAGAATAAATATACTAATAAAATAAGACATTATTACATTAATGTAATGTATAAATTAAATTATTAATTTATATTATACACTATAATGTTAAAGTATTAATTTATATTAATGTATAATGTAATTTATTAATTAATTGATACATTAAATATGTAATTTTTTTTTTACTTTGAAATAGAGCTTAGGAAACCCACTTCCCCTCATTTTCAAGATAATACCTAGGGTAAATGCTTTTTACATAGTTGGTTCAATGTCACTTATGGGAAATTGAATCTCTATGAGGAAAACACCCCTTAGCACAAACCACTTGGGATGAACCCAATTGACGTTAATACACTAATAAAGTAATGGATTAATAATATATTATTACAGTAATAATACATTAAAAAAATATATATATAATACATTAAATTCATTAATAAATACATTACTAAAATACTATTACATTAAATTATTAATAAAGTATTAATACACTAATAAAGAAATAAATTACTAAAGTAGTCATACATTTATCTCAATGACTTTAGTGATTCATTATTAAATTATTAATAAATTAATAATACATTATTAAATGTATAAACTAAATTATTAATACATGAATAATCCAATGTATTAATTAATTTATACGTGATTAATTAATATATTGTTAAATTATAAATACACTAATAAAATGATACATTAATAGTACATTATTAAATTATTAATACACTAATAGATTAATTCACAATGGTTGTGGTTGACTATGGTTGACTATGACAATGGTTTCTTATGGTTGACCATGACAATGACCGTGACCATGGTTAACTTTGGTAGATCTTGGTTGATTTCGGGAAGGAAAGGTTGACTATGGTTGACATGGTTAATTATGGTTGACCATGACCATGGTTAATTTTGGTTGACCTTGGATTACCATAATCATGGTTAATTATTGTTCACCACAACCATGGCTAACTTCCATGGACCTTCACCATGGTTAACTTTCACAAACCTTCACTATGGTTGACCTTGGTTGACCATGACCATGGTTGACCATGACCATGGTTGACTGTGGTTGACAATGGTTAACCATGTTTGACAGTTGTTGTCCACAGGTGACCATGGCTAGCTGTGAGAATGGTTGACAAAGATTATGGATGACATTCAGATAACAACATTTGGAATTGTTTGTCACATTAAACTGACATGATATTTGTGTAACATTGCGATGACGGGGCTATGTTGATGACATTGTGATGATGAGGCTATGTTCATCATATTGCGACAATATGATTATTTTCATCACATTGCGAGGGAGGGGCTAAGTTTTTCAGATTGCGATGATAGGATATTGTGTCAGACTATGATGACATGATATTTGCATCACATTGTGACAACGAGTTTATGTTCATCACATTGTGATGATAGGATATTATTTTTCACATATTAACGACGAGAAGGGTATTATGATGACATGCCTATGTTCATCACATTGTGATGACATGAAATTTAATTAAAAGGTGGCTATGTGATGAACATAAATGTCCTATGTGATGAACATAAATGTCCTATGTGATGAACATATATGTCTTATGTGATGAAAATAAATGTTGTATGTTCATCATATGTCGTATGGCTATGTGATGAACATACATGTCAAATGTTCATCACATGGAAATGACGAGACATTTATTTTAGTGACAGGGCTATGTTCATCACATAATGATGACACGACATTGTTTGTCACATTATGATGATAGGATATTTGTTTCACAATGTGACAACGAGGATATGTTCATCATATTAGGATGACGAGGCTATGTTCGTGACATTGCAACAATATGGTTATACTCATCACATTGCGTTGAAGATGCTATGTTTTTCACATTGCAACAATATGGTTATGTTCATCAAATTGTTACAATATGGTTATGCTCGTCACATTGCGAAAATATGGTTATGAAAAACCATGTTTGTCATATTGAGACAATATGGTTATGGGAAACCATGGTAATCTATGGAAAACAACTGTCAAAGATGTTTAACCATTATAAAACATGGTCAACCACAATCAACCATATTCATGGTCAACCACAATCAATCATAGTCATGGTCAACCAAGTTCAACCATATTTTTGTTCCTCACATTATGATAATATAGTTATGTTCTTCACATTATGTGTTTATCATATAAGGATATGTTTGTCTCATTGCAACAATATGGTTATGTTCATCACATAATGATGATAGGGCTAAGTTCATCACATTGTTACAACACTGTATTTGCATCACATTATGATGACTAGATATTTGTGTCACATTGCAATGACGGGGTTGTGTTCATAACATCGCAATGATAGGTTATTGTTTGTCACATATTGACGATGACATAGATATTGCGATGATGAGGTTATGTTCATCACATTGCGACAACAAGAAATTTAAATAAAATGTGGCTATGTGATTAACATAAATGTCCTTTGTCCATCATATGTAGTATGACTATGTGATGAACATAAATGCTATATATTCATCACATTGCGACAACATTAAATTTATTGCGATAGCGGGGCTATGTTCACCACATCACAGAAACATAATATTGTTTTTGACCTTACGACGACAGGATATTTGCATAACATTGCGATGAGGAGGCTATGTTCATCATATTGCGACGTCGAGGCTATGTTCATCACATTGATAACAAATCATCTTGAACTTTGTAGATGATGAATTATACTTGTTCCAAGGAAATTGACAACAAATCATTTAATAAGTTTTACTTGTTATAAGAACATTGATGGGAAATCATCTACAAGTTTGAAGTTGGTGACTTATATTGTTCTAAGGACATTGATAACAAATAAACTTGATTTATGTGTTACAGATGATGATTTATATTTTCTATAAGAACATTTAAAGGGAATCAACTTGTTTTATGCTTTGCAGATGATGATT
The DNA here is from genome assembly GCA_000966675.3 of Picea glauca. NCBI lineage: Eukaryota > Viridiplantae > Streptophyta > Pinopsida > Pinales > Pinaceae > Picea > Picea glauca. The sequence goes on along the minus strand of JZKD02S0439550.1, from coordinate 21,843 downwards.
TGTACTCATTCTAAGGACATTGATAGAAAATTAGCTTGAAATTTGATGATGATTTATTATTTTTATAAGGATATTGAAGTACAATACACATGGATCATAAAGTGTATACATTGCACAATGAGACAAACTATGACCATTACACATGCATAGATAATTTTTCTATTTTTTCATTGATTTTATTTTTCATGAGTGGAATAATTAACAAATCAAATCAAGTCTTCCACCTATATAAAAATTTAATTAAAATCCATATATATATATA
>JZKD02S0439550.1:0-13286 GCA_000966675.3 Picea glauca | reverse complement strand
CACAAAAAATTTTGAAAAAAAAAATGATTCACACAAGAAATAACCCTAACCTTTACTCTATAAAAATAAACCTAATACTAAATAACCTCACATATATCATAATATATTTTATTTAAAAAATGATTTGTTAAAAAAAAAAAAACCCAAACTTTTTATTTTGACAAAAATTAATAAATAAATAAATATTTACACAAAAATTTTTGAAAAAAAAAATGATTCACACAAGAAATAACCCTAACCTTTACTCTACAAAAATAAACCTAATACTAATCTTGCCCTACCCTAATAGTAATAACTATTATTATGATCACATGAATATTTAAATGATTATTTTGAATAACCTTAGCCTCTACTCTATAGAAATAAACCTAACACTAATCTTGCCCTACCCTAATAGTAATAATTATTATTAAGATCACATAAATATTTAAATGATTATTTTGAATATTTTTCATTTATTTTTTGAAAAATTTAATCATCTTAAATAAATATAAAATATATTATTTTAATAAAATAAAATAATTTTAATATATATATATATTCATTCTCGTTTTCTTTTATAATATACAACGGTATCATTCTTTTATAAGATACAACCGTCAGTTACAACGCCTTCCTATCATGAGGAAGAAAAGTTTAAAAAATATAAGATGATAAAGTATTCAAACTCTTTCTTCATCATTCCTCTACGCTTTACAAATTCTCCAAATATTTTGATTTCACATAAATGGGCTTTATTTTATTGAACATTTCCATTAAAATGATAATATTGATGAGTATTCAATCTATGAAAGAATATATTCTTAACATTACTTTTTTTTTTTGGTCTGGTGGAATCGACAATTGGGTCGGGCTCATACTCGTGTGATACAGAGTCGATTCTGACTGCTACCACTATAACCTCAAGGTATTCTACGGTGCCCACTACACAACACACAAGATAAAGTGGAGGTTTAGAACTTGTAACCTCAACAAACTTCCTTTACATTTCCGCTATTTTCAATTGCTCTTCACCCCCGAGGAAAGACAAATTGAAGGGCATGGGGGTGGGATTTGAGTCACACTATCATTTAATATAATATCTTTGGGTGCAACCACACTTTGGACCACTACCTCAAAGTACCCCCATGGATTCAGATTAAACCCTCACGGAAATTGAACATTTCCCAACGGTGAAAAACTCCTCTCTTTCCACCATTGGATCCAACCGCTTTGAACATATAATCTTAACACTATTGAAATTCACATTCATTCTTATTTTCTTAATATTTGAAAATTTTTCAAATTTTTTTTTTTTTACACTCACATGGTCTATGGTGCATTGCTTCCCTTCAAAAAATTATGTCACTACACTCGTTGTGAACAAAGATTTAATTAAAGCCATGATCATTTGTTTTTAGCTGAAAATTATAAAATTAATTAACTAAAACCAAGAATCACTCCAATTCGTTTAATCTTTGTTTAGTGATCCAACATATCCTCTTAAATTCCATTAATCCTTTGGAGCGAACTCTTCCTCGAAAGAAGAGTATTCTAGGACGTGCAACTATGATAAAAAAAATGTTAGAATGAAAATCAATTTAGAAGATAAAATTTCATATTAATTATCCAAAAAAGCCAGATACAATATTGTGTACTGGTAAAGGATTGTTTGAATTCATATTCTTCAAAAACTTTACTTCCAATATCATAACCTAAAACCCACAATCCATCCCATTCATTTGTTGAGGAGACCGAATAAAATAAAATGCCCCATGCTATTATATAGGCTAATTTTTTAACAATATTATGTAATGTATGCGGGTGAATTCGAAAGAAAACCACCCATATTTCATGCCATGCCTCAACGTGGGCCTCCCTAGCAACAACCCTGCAATAAGATATATGAAAATACTTTTAGTCATCTATGAAAAAGTCGAATTGAAATAATGAAGGAAATAACAATGGATATGGAGTTCGAAGGCTTACTTTGTTATGACATATCCATGAAATTTTATTATTCCATGGTTGCGAAGAGTGTTGAAGTGCAATATGCACGAGGTTCTCCAAGGGACACTAGGAAGATTCACATGTCTTCGCGGATTGATACCACAAGTGATTGATAAAGTCGAGTGATTTTTGTAGCATAAACCTCACATGAAGATCGAATATGGACGTTTATGATATAATTATGTAATTTAGCAGTTTAGGGAATAATACAATACTCGTATCAAAGTGGAACTATATTAAAATAAAATTCTTTTATTTCATTGTCTAATGCCTCGTCCAAAATGTGGATAGGTAATACGTGTCTCCACTCACTAAGGTCATGCATGTTGAGGCTTATCATGTATATAGAACATTGATGAACTTCCTGTTGGATTTTTTTGGAAAATAGCCTCACATGACAATTGTGAAGATAAGTGATACAATACCTAACCACTCCCAGGGGTTCACGCGACTTCTCGGTCTAAGGATCGTTCACACTAAGGATTCGAATCAGTTCTCAAGCTCTTACTAAACCCTCAAATTCCTTCTCCACATGCCTTTTGCCTTTTTCCTACATGAAAAATCACGTTCGCGAGGTTCCTAATACTCCAACGGAGTCTTCTACGTGACCTCAGGCCAAAACCATGAGCTAGATTTCAACCTAGTGAAGAATTTGGGACCTCAAAGCTCCGGGCTTTAGGAGTCTTCCATTCTCCAACACACAATACTTCCAAAGTGACGAACTCCGAACTATTAAATCTGATGATTGTCATCCACCTCACATCAACGACCTAAGATTACTCCGCGCTCAGGACTTCAGAGCATTTTTGCATCACAACACCTCCAATCCTCCGGAATGTCGAATTGGAGAACTCACAGAGGGCCTCAATCAACAGTCCACATGTTCTTGCGAATGGTTGGTCGAGATGGACTCTCGAACTAGACTATTTCACTGGAGTAGCAGTAACTCATCGTACTATAATATTTCACTGGATTAGTCATACACATCACCTTGACAGGTGCCATAGTTAGTGTACGATCAAGAATCACTTGCTTTCCACTCTATTCCACACTTCTTCCTGGACTCACATCTGTAATTCATCACACTTCCACAACACTTCCTTCTACTTGGGGAAATCCTTTTGAAACACTCCAAGCTTGTTCCTCAAGTACTTAAACTTCACCTTTGATAGAGGCTTGGTCAACACATCAAATACTTGCTCATCTGTAGTGACATACTGGAGCTTCATTGCACCCTTCTGCACCATATCTCTGATATAATGATACTTGATCTCAATATGATTGGAATTTTTCATGAAACATCGGGTTCTCTGTCAACTTCACAAAACTCTAGTTGTCGCACGAGATACAATTTGCCTCTATCTCGATATAAAACAATCTTACAATAATCTTTCGAAGCTACACTGCTTCACTTCTAGCTGAACATGCTGCCATGTACTCTACCTCAATTGTACGGAGAGCTAGACTATTATTCTTAATATTGAACCATGAGATCATAACTGATCCCAAACTCAAGCAACCTCCAGATGTAATTTTTCGATCTACAATACTATTGGCCCAATCTAAATTAGTAAATCCTTCCAAGATTATCTCATGCTATGAAACATATCTGATTCCATAGTCAATTGTACCTTTTAGGTACCTAATCACATATTTATCTCCAATCAAGTGAACATGTCTCGGCACAACCATATACTGAGTCATTGTGTTCACCTCAAAACATATAGCTAGTCTCGTGTGCATCCATTGTCTCTGAATATGTATCACTCAATAACTTCATATTTATCACCATTGGTGTAGGCATGGATTTACAATCAATCATTCTAAAGTTCTTTAGAATATCTATAACATATTTTCCTTGGCATAGGAAAATATCATCAGGTTTCTACCACACTTCGATACCGAATAAATAATGCATCATACCCACGTCTTTCATCTCGAACTTTTTGGCAATCTTCCTCTTACTTTCAATGATGACCTTCCCATATCCTATTAAAAATAGGTCATCCACATATAATAGTAATATCATTGTTCCATCATACAAAACCTTGTAGTAAAGGTTGGAATATGATTTACTCTTGGTAAATCCAAAAATCATTAGGAAACTATCTTATCTAGAATATCATGCCATGGGTTCCTTCTTAAGGCCATATAAAGATTTCTTCAATCTGCAGACACGAGACTATGCATCTTGTGGATAATCTATTTACACTTCTTCTTACTATTGAAGCAAGTGTCTCGTCATAGTATTCTCCCTCTTGTTGGGAGAATCCTATGGCCATAAATCAAGATTTTTACATCTCTATATTGTTATCTGCAACATTTTTTATTTTGTATATCAATTCAGAAGTCACCACTAACTTCGCTTCTAGTCTCAAGGAAAAATATCCATATCCCAGTCCTTTTGAATGGATTATTCCTCTATCACTGAAACAAATAAATCTTCCTAGGTGGTCTCATATCTCCTTGAAGCCTTTCATACTTTGATATAGCATTGTCAACTCATGGAACCTTTCTGTCAGTAATGGAAGATGTCTCTCTCTCCCATCTGAGTCCGAGAAGAAATGCTTTCTGAATTAAAGTCTTTGATCCATTGACTCTCTCTCAGATCAGGCTCACTCTAATTCTCTATGCTCCCTCTAAAGCTTGAATCCCTTTGAGTCTATATAATCTTTGGATCCATTTTCTCCCTCTGTATGTGATGATTTCCTCTGAAGTATCCTATGAATGGTCATGGGGAGGCTTCTCCTCCCTACTATATCGTGAGGGATGACTCCTTCTAAAATTTATCTCCTTCTTAGATGGTACTTGGTGGGGTCTCCTACCTCACCACTAGTGGAGCCATCTTCTCCTCATGATATGGCTCACCAATTCTATATGTATATTTGTATCCTGCAAAGTGTCACGGGACCATGTTGATCTTTTCCTAGTTACTGCAATGATTTTGGGTAGGCCCTTCTAGCTCTACTAACTCTTCTTGATGATCTGAAAAGTGATCAAATATACTAGAGGGATTTGTTTAGTCATCTTTGTAGCCTTACTATCCTAACAATAAATCTCCATATGAGATATTATGTATCTCGCAAAAGTACCATTCTTCGTCCTCTTTTTCTTTGTTATATGGATTCATGAGACCAAGTATACAACTTATTATCTAGGTAGTATGCTCTATATTTCAAACTACATACCATCTAATATGTTACGTCCTACAACCGTCAATATATCTTCCCTCAGAGTTATTAGCTATGACCTTCCCGAAACAAGACCAATGACAAGGGAAAAAAATAGACAAGAATAATACTCTTATAATAATAATAAAAACAATAACGAGAACAATCGTCATAGTAGCTCCTTCTCAGAGCTGTCACTTGTAACCTTCCTAGAACAAGAGACAAAATAAAAAGTACAATAATAATAAATAGGAACAAAAATCTTCTATTGTTCTGAACAATCATTCCTTCATGGTAACTTGTTCGAAAAAAGAAAAAAAGAACAACAATATTTCCATGGTAACCTCCATGGAATTTACAATATCACCTCCCTGAGACAAGAGGAACAAGAGAAAAAGTATTTCCAAAATAAGAGCATTTTCATTAGAACATATCTACGTTAAAAATAATAAAAGATAATTTCATGGTAATCAACGTATCGTTACCAAGGTGACCTTCCTAGAAGCAACACAAGGAGTATCTCCTAGAGGAGAGTTAATCCATCTTAAGTACAATAAGCATTTTTATCAGTAGTACTCACATGCTACCATGTATTCATTGTATTTAGGAGTAATAGAACCTTTCAAGGATTGTTGTCACAACTATAATGTTTACTTGTAATGTAGCAATTATCAATCTTGATATGTGCAAATTGGAAACTAATCAATTTAGTCAATCAAACCTCGAACCCAGAGTCTTATCTTCAATAATGAGTGTTGTTTATTTTCTTTTGAGTCTCCTTCACTCAAGGTGACAAGTATTATCTTCAACCTCTCCCATTTATTAATATAATATTCTTTCTTGATAGAAATATGAGTTAGCGAATATATTTAAAGTAAATTAAAAGTCTCAACCTTAATCAATCTAATACTTTGACTAGAGTCATCTTATAATTTTAACTTTGACCAAAGGTTAGTATGATAATCATAACTTCAATAGATCAAAATACAACTAGATTATCATAAGATCACAATAATGACATAACATTTAGAGGCATATCAAAATAATTAAACCCAGAGTGTGTTGTTCCTCTAAATGTCTTGGATCTGAGATCCCTCTAGATGTATGATTGTTACTTGGACAAAAGTTCCCATATTCTACAAACACACTCAATATTAATGATACATTTTAATCATATAAAAGTACATACCTCCATCATTAGCAACAAAAAATGATGAATCCAAAAAATTCAAGGTGCTCCAACTTGCAATCTAAAGATAGATAGAGATGCACTAGGGTATGTTGCACTAGGTCAACCAAAAAATTAATCCAAACGTTTCAAATAAACTTCAGTGGTCCAAAGGAACTGTAACCAGTATTTCAAATGGTGTTGCAATTGGAACAACAACTAGTGATGCAACTAGAATTACAACTTGTGCTACAATTAGCAAGATGCAATTGGAATGAAGCAACTCGCATGAAGCAACTGGCCTAAAGAAACTGGCATGAGGAAACTAGTACTGCAACTGGAACTCGTACTGCAACTGCAACTCACACTACAGACCTAGGGTTTTATGAGGAAACCCTAATTTTTGATTTCATAATTTTGGAGATCTGATATAGGGTAAAGATAGACCCTACTTAAGTGACCTTCTTTGTGGGTTTAGTAAGTTCTCAATGATCTCGATAATGGGGTAAACTGAGGATCTTCCTTCCAACTGTTAGACTATTACAAAGGAAACCAAATATGATACCATGTTAAAATTTTGGTATGCTCATTTAACCATAGGCAATGTCACATCATTTTCACCCAATCATAGGCATTCACATATGCCACCACTGAGCACGCTAACCTTTACTTAGAATAATTCCATCAAGCCTACTCTAGAACCAAAAAATAAACCCTAGCCACAACTTTTGTAGTAGTATCACAATAAATATACAAGAAGAGTGTACCTTTTCTACAAGAGAACCACACAAGAGAAATACTCATGACTGCTACACTAGTCCTCTAGATTTGCGCCCCTTGCATCTATAGTTATTTATCCCAGACTTGCACACCTCTAGTTGCAACTTTAGTCTTCTAGACTTGCGCACTTGCTAAGTGAGTGTGTACAAATGAACTAGGAAACTGTATATTTATACTAAACCGTCCAGTTAATTGGGGTTGACTTGTCGTTTTGGATGTGCCTATTACCATAATATTATTTCTTTTGAGGCCGACTTCACTCCTAGGGTTTTCTAACATCTGTTTAGCATTTCACTTGCATTCGAAATATTCTATTCTAATTCAAAGGTTACACATGGAGTTTAATACCTCTTGCAGCTACCAAAATATCAACAATAAGTTACATATAGTTTTGAAACCCCCTTAGAGGCTTGCACTCTTTAACCATACTACTAGGGGCCTCACCATCATCCCTCAATGTCAATAATAACCACCTAGGTCTCTTGATAGGACTAGAAGGGGATAAATCATCCTCCCCACATGAAGTTTAAATTATTTATTGTTGTTCATCCTTTGGAGCTTGTTTCTCCTTGTCCTCTATCACCATTGATGACTCCTGAGATCTCCTAGATTTGAATTTCTCCTTGGACTTAACATATCTACTCACAAATGTCTTCCTTTGTGATGGAATGAAGATCCTGTAAGACATATATATCTCATTGTACCCCAAAAAAATTCCCTTCTATCTTGAAGGATTCAACTTCATCCTCTTCTTCACATGCACATGGATGTAGACTGGACAACCAAAGATCATGAAATGACTAGTCTTTTGCTTCACTCATGAGAAATTCTTCTTTGGAGTCTTTTCCCCCAATATCTCGTGACGACTCATGTTATGCACATATATCGTCATGTTACACTCATCTTCCCACAAAACCATAGGAAACTCACGGTCATGGATCATATCCCTGGAAGAACCGACGATGGATCAATTATTTCTTACCACAACCCCATTTTGTTGAGGGTTGTATGAGATTGTGAACTCCCTCTTGATCCCTTCCTCATAGAAATATTTGAAGTCATTGGATGTGAAATATCTCCCATTATTTAACCTCAAGAGCTTGATCTTATTCATTTTTTGGTTCTCCACTTAAGCTCTAAAATCATGAAACTGACTGAAGACCTCATCCTTGGTATTCATAAAGAAGATCAAGGTTTTCCTAGAAATGTCATCAATAAATCTCAGATAGTTTATTGATCCATATACTGATGCTACTGGCATCAATCTACTAATTTGTTAATGGATAAGGTCCAACATCCCCTTGGACCTACTCTTACTACTCAGAAAAGTATCCTTGGCATTCTTTCCAAGTCTACACCCTCTACACACTCATTGTTTCTCAATACTGAAATCTGGAAGACCTATAGAAATCCCCCTCAGAATCAACAATGCTTTGTAGTGTAGGTGTCCCAACCTCCTGTTCCATAACTCACATAGGCTCTCATTGTATTGTACTAAGGCTCAAAAATGATTTCCTTGCAACCTATATAAAGTTCCCTCTCTAACCCCCACAACCATTTTTGTGTCCAATCTATCTTTCTCTAAGCATATGAGTACTTTCCCTCTTTGAAAATTAATAAAAAAACTCATGTCCTCCATAGATGAGACTAAGAGAATGTTCTTATTGAAACCTAGTATGTAAAGTTGTTAAGTACCAAAGTATATCTACAAATATAATCACCACAAATGTTGAATACACAATAGATCCAAAGGACAATATAGAATAAATCACACTTTATTATATCAAAACCCTTGTGGTAGGGAAACACCATACACTGGATCCTATTATGGAAGGGATCCTCTCATGTTCACTTGCCTCTTCGAGGGGGAATCCTCCTATTGAGTTACAACTCACAATAAAATACTTTTCTTCATATCCCATTACATTGCTTAAACCCCTTTATAAAGTGCTACCATCACCTAACAACATTCTAGAGGAGGAATCTTCTAGAAGTAGAACCTTTTAAGAAGTCCTCTTACATTTATTATATCTAACTACCCATTTATTATATCTAACTACTATAGTCAGCCTTATTTAATAATATAGTGGACCTAGTCCACCTTACATTGAATGGCCTCCACTACTATCACTATGGACCCTCTACCCCCACCCCCCACTACCTCTCTAGCTACCTAATATCCCATCCCCCTTAATAATTGTCCTCAACCCTTGATGTATAAACATATATCAGGGTCCCATGGATAAGTGTGGACCATAGTACTGAAGTAGACTAGAGAACCAAGGTTCCATTGAGAAATGGATGCCACCATGTTGAAGTAGTCCAACCTCCATTGTAAACCAGAGTCTCATGTCCAATTTCTCATGTGAACCCCACATGGAAGTTATCGGCACCCAATAATCAACTGAAAATGATGCTCCCAATACTTACACCTATCATGTGGATCCAAATAATAATATCCATCCACATAGTGGAAGAGGATCAAAGATGAATCTAGAAGGAACCATACCATTGTAGAATATGCAGGATGGACACTGATAACTATAACTAGCTCCTGATGTGAAACATTGATGTTTTCTATAGAAGGTGGAGTAGAGTGATCAAATAAAATATGGAAGTGGTTGTCATCCCATAAATGACAACTATCCAGATACCAATCATCGCAATCGACCTCCAAATCATACCAATCAAATATTTCTTGATTATATTCAACCCCAATGTCCTCCATAAAAAATGTCTCCTCCATTCTATCCATTGAATGTTGAATACTACAAAAACTATCATTGAGGCCATCTGCAAGGTCATGCAATATGTCATGCAATGTGCCACATAATGTGTCATACAATTGAGATTTGAATGCTTTAGTTATTTGTAGAATTTATTTGAGGGTTTGAGAGGAAATAGATATCTGAGCACCCAATGAAAAGTTATGAACTCTGCAATTGTTCAGTCATCATGAAAAAACCCAAAAAATAAAACAATAAATTACTGCAAAAAATCGCAGTTTTTTTTCGGAACAACCTTGAAAAACTGTTGAATTTAAAATGCTCCTAACTTTACTTCTCGGACTCCATTTCGACTGATTTGTTTTTTGAAATTGGGTATTTTTTCGAGATACATTTAAATATACAATTTTTTTGGCCAAATTATACACAGAAAATTTCATATATGAACCTAAAGTGCGTTGCCCTCTTTTTTCCCTAAAAACAAATCTGCAAAAGAGAAAAAAATTCTTCCCTTGTTTGGCCAAGGAAAGTGCTACATATGATTACTTTCCCTCTCTGAAAATTAATGAAAAAAATCATTTCCTCCATAGCTGAGACTAAGATAAAGTTATTCTTTAATCCTAGTATGTAAATCACATCAAGGGCATCCAAAAAACCTCTTGAATTGAGTTGGAATGTAAGTGTTCCCTCTCTCTTCACTACTTACTTGGCATCATCACAAAGATCCACGTGAACATATGTATCCCCCTCTGTCAAACTGCTAAATATATCTTCTACTTCTGTCTTATGACGAGATGCACCATTTTCCAAGTACCATGGACTCTTGTTAGGCGTGTTGGTAGAAAGGCATGGAACAAATTATTAATCCTTCTCAAACGTCATTGCAAACTCACCAAGATGTGTCTTTGTTGATGTTGTTGTCTACATATTTCATTTACCCTTTTTATTCTCTTGACATTGAGATGAAAAATGTCCATTATTATGACATGAGAAGCACTTCATTTTACTCAAGTTGTTCTTCTTTGGATACAATGATCCTTCATCACTGTTACCCTTCTTTCTAAAACTCTTTCATTTTTCTTTACTTGTCTTACTCACAAGAGCCAAGTTCTCATCACTACTTCCCTTCTTGTTGTTCTTAGGCTCCTGCCATGTCTATTACTGGATGCAATCATCCAAAAGTCTCTACCAATATGGAATATGTTCCTAAGCATAGACTCCCTTGAAAAAACATTCCCATCACTTGGGAAGACCATTTAATGCCACATTCACGAGCTTTTTGTCCTTTGTTTTCTCCCATATAGTTGCAAGTTGATCACACACCTATGTGATCCTAATGAAATGGTTGGTAACATTTTCATATCTAGACATCTACACCAATATAAGTTTATTCTTTAAGACCATCTTTCTATTCACGTTAGTGCTTAGTATGGAATAAATCTACCAAGGCATCAAACATATCATGGGTTGCATTCTTCGAATACATGAGGAATTATATGATCCTTCATTGAATCCAAGAGTACCTTCTTGACTTTGATCTCCTTCTTTTGGTGAACTACAAAATATGTAGGATCTCTCTATGGAACAACTACCCTGTCCACTAACTCTCAAAGGTCATAATCCTTTAACTCCAAAGTTACTCTTTCTTTCAAAGATAGGAAGTTGGATACTCCATATAATTTGTCTTCAACTCTCAAAGGTATTGATTCCATACATTAGACCTAATAAACTACCCTTGAATTAACCTTTTGCTGTAAAGTATTTTGTACTGACTTCTACGGCCTCTTCCCATGTTATCTTCGCTAAATTCCTGACCTATTTGTTGATAGTCTCTCTTTTCCACATGACCTATGTACTATTACCCACATTGTTACTGTGCAACCTATAACTGAATACTCGTGTTATCTGTGAGACCTATGCCAGAATAATTGTGTTGTCCTCAGTGACTGATCTGAATGCAGTATCGTTGTTTCCTTGAAATATTTCCTTTGATTTATGTCGATGGGTTACAAATCTACTAATATCTCCTAAAGATATTATAGATATTCTATCAACTACTATGGATCTAAGATCTGGCTTCCTTTTAGAGCATGTGCTCTGATACCATGTTGAAATTCCCTTACTCAAACACCTAAGTATCTTTTTATCTAGTAATTTCCTTACTTCAAATCATATTAATAGATCACAAAATAAAAACACATTGTTAGACTATTCAACTCAAGTAAATATAACAAAATCAATAATGTAAACAAAAAATATCATGCACAAGACACATAAATATTCTTCCCATCAACTAAGCTTATCATTTGAACAACTTCAAATATTAAAAGGGATCCATTCTTGTGAAAATGGCCCAAATACAAAAGAGACAAAGTAGATAAAAAATTGACTGGTTGATCTACTTCCAAACCCGTGGTACAATCTTTTAGGTAAATAACATGATTTTTACGCTAATACCCATGTTGTCTTGCGCTATCTAGATGACTGTAAAGTTGAAAATTGCATTGATTGTTCGATCAATTATAGAATACATGCATTATCTGGAATGGTTGATCCATTTGTTGTATGATTGTCCTCTCTTTTCCCCTAGCCTATATCTCTATATAGAAGTCCTTCTCCACCTATCCAAGATCTATATGAATCAGAATCCTTCGTGATCCAATACTCTCTGTGTCAAATCAATCTCTCTCTATCAATATGTCAAGTGTCTTCTTCCTTCACCCTAGACTTGTTTTTATAAGATTGATTTATGACCTAACCTAAATATCCAAAGTGATTGATGATTTATATTACATATCACCTGACTTGAGATAAACATATTTTATTTAATTCACTAATGTTAATTAAATCATTTCCTTAAATAAAACTCAATTCACTAATAAAAGAACTTTACTTTAATAATTCATTTAATTAAAGTAAAGTGAAGGATATAAATATTTTGATTATTTCCACACATCTAGACACATAGACCTATGTGGAAATACATGTCTAATGCCACCATGGATCAATGCTCCCTCTATTCCCCCTCTCTTGAGAGAGAGAGAGATTGAAAAAGGGGAAGAGAGAGTGAGATAAGAGGATAGGGAGAGCAAGAGAGAGGAGTAAATGGGAGAGAGAGAGAGAGATATGGGGTGGGAATGAGGGAGCGATGGATATGGAGGGAGAGGGAGAAATGGGGTGGGAGTGAGGGAGGGAGAGAGAAATAGGTCCTATAGAGGAGATCGTGAAGAGTGGGGTGGAGAGGGAGGCAGAGAGAGTAGGGGATAGAGAGAGTGATATTCAAAGTCAGAGAGAGAGAGGTGGGAGAGATTGGTGGAGAGAGAAAGGGGAGAATATATGTAGGAAGGATGAGAGGGATAGAGAGAGGGGGTAGAGAGAGAGAGAGAGAAGGGGAGAGAGCTACGAGGGAGAGAAATATATGGAGGGAGAGAGGGGGGAAGAGTTGTAGAGAGA
>JZKD02S0439528.1:0-17675 GCA_000966675.3 Picea glauca | reverse complement strand
AACAAGATGAAGATGGATCGATGTGGCTTCATTGATATATGATGCATAGTTGGATTGATATAAAGATGACTCCTTATTGTCTTACAAATGGATGAACTCCAAAGTGGTCCCCTTATGGTGAAATCCCTCATGTGAAGACACTCTATGATTGAGTTATCCTATAAGTATGGTTAGAGAACCCATACTTAAATGTGGAATAAGGATATGAATATTAAAGAATTTGTCAGTGAAACTATCCTAGATGGATAATGCTTGTCATGCAATTTTCGGTGGTATGTGGAACACCACATTACTCCTCACGGTTTGAGAGTTATGGCCTTGCAAAGTTGAAGGAACCTCATATGTTGGATTGAAGCCCCAAATGGTCAAAGAAGTCAAAGTGCTTGCAAAGAAGGAGGATTACTTAAATAATAAATTGAAGTGACAAAGTCAAGGAATATTATTTAAATAATAAAGTAAATGGATACATTTTTAATTATGGAAATTGGTTAACCCTAAAAAGAGGAAAATGGATTAAGTGGTCAAGTGGCTATTCGATACATGGAAAAGTGGTAAAATGGGCATAGTTGGACATAACTGACTTTGTGGACAAAGTGTCTATGTGGACAAAGTGACCTAGAAGAATCTTCTAAGGAAGCTACTTGGAGAGTATAAGTAAGAGGCAAGGGTCTCTTGTGGAAGATATCTCTTGGGCATATCTTGAAGATCTATTCTAAGAGAGAGAGTGGATGAAGGATCTCATGGACGCATCAAAGTTTCTGTAAGTATGAGATCTTGATGGTGAAAGTTTTGAATGTTCAAAAACCCTAGTTTCTGAAGGAGTACGTGAGCAACAATGGGACATAGAGCGTACATATGTGGGATGCAGTGAGATAGAGCGTTTATACACACGAGCTAAATGAAGACATAGAACGTAAAGTTGATGAAGTCATGAATATTTGAGTATGAGTTGGTGCCAAGTTCTTGATGGTTGAAGTAAGTTTTAGGTTTGCATTCTATGGGCTCATATCTGCTATAGAAACTTTGATATGGTTACATAGTTGTTTTGATGGATACTCTTGCATATTGTATGGTGAATGCTTAAGGAATTCTTGGTATGATTGTGGTGATATGGTTATATTGATTGATTGATAGAGTGAGAAACACTCTTATGTTTCAGTACTGATATGATTGCCATAGTACATTGATTACTTATGCTTGAGTAGCATTCATATTGTATGGTTGAGGAACATGAGTAAGTTGTTGGAGAGTATGGATGTGTTGTGATTGGTGATGGTTCAGATTGGACAGTGACAAAGAGAAGTGAATGTGACAGAAGGGTGCAAAGGATTTGAGTTTTTCCTTGGAGAGAAAACCCTAGTTGTTCAGAAGGCACACACAGGTTGCAGTATAGATAGGCCGTGCACATACGTGAGTTGTACTATTGGTAGGGAGCGTACATACATGTGCTACACTATTGACAAGTAGCATACATGTTGACAGATTAGTATCTGTTGAGGATTGATTCCTCTTCTCAGTTGGTGCTAAGTTGTGTAAGTTGATTCTTGCATTATAGAGTTGGTTCTCTTGTGGAGTTGTAACTCTATTCAGTTGTTGCTGATAACCCAAGGATTGTAGTCCGTAACAAAAATAAAATTGTACATACATCTTCTATTCTTTGTGTTCCTTGTGGTGATGACTTGTTGATGATATATGTTGTTTTTATATGTTTCTAATATATGTTCACATTTGACTAGTTATAAATGACTGTAATAAGTGATGAATAAATGGTGATTGCTAACTAAGGAGTTTTGTAAAAGGGAAGTTTGAAAAGGAGACCCACACTCATTCACCCCCCCTCTAAGTGTGGTTGGTGTGTTCAATAGGGTTAACTAATGGCTATGATTATATGTTGAATTATCAAGGTGTAATTGAACAATTTGTAAGTAGCTATGTTGTTTAACTTCCCTTGTTTTATAATTAATGGAACATCAAGAAACCTTTATATTAATTATATCAACTATGCTTTGTCATGGCATATTAAACATGCAAGAAACAAAGTATGGAGAGGAAAGAATAGAAAGTCTTGTGATAAATGACATGAGGCAAGGCTTTGAAATGATGTGTATGGTTTATGAATCAATCATTGCTATGGTACACGTTTTTATTTATGCAATCTTGTATATTCTACTATATTATAAAAGTAGATTTACTTATTATGCTTTATTTCTATGTTTGTAGATGTAACAAGAGTAATGGGAATCTCAACTAGAAGTGAAGCAAGAAAACCTCTGTTTAGATAACCAAAGTACAATATCTCCTACAAATGATCAAGAAATGAAGGATGCACACAACTTGAGAAATGACAATAGTTCAAGTGATGAATGGAAATCAATATAATTGAATGTTACTATAGTGGACATAATGTCCCAATTGCATGACATGTTACCATTAACCATAACAATTACATATCGGTTCAATTTTGATTATTGTGGATTTTTACGTTGTTTGGTTTTGTATGACCATGGGTATCTTATTAATATATAATAAAATGGGTTTGTTATTTTATTGCATTGTCAAATGTTGTAAAATGTTGCATTGTTGATTAATTAATATGTGAAGGATTTACATTGCTGCAAATAACATAGGTGTAATATGTTGGATAAGGCATTAATGTTTTCCTTATATCAAAATGAAATAACAAAATATAAAAAACAATATGATTATAAAAGATATTTGTAAAAAAATAATTAATTAAAATATATACATATCGGTGCATTCTTATGAACTCACAAAATGGTTCCCAAAATAATATAGACATTGGTGTTTTTTAAGGGTTTATATGCATTGTTTCATATTAATAATATTAAAACACGGGTACATATTAATTATATGTAATCATCGATGCATAAAATGTGTGATATAATATATCGTTTTCAAATTATACAGCGGGAATGTGATAAATACACATGGGTTATTTAAATAAAATAACATCGTCAGTACATTTAATAACATAAATGCACTAGGGCATTATATTTATTATACACACCGAAACATATGAATTATACAATCACTGGAATAAACATAAAATACAATCACACCGAAGTTCCATACAACAAAATTGAAATCCAGGGAATAATATCCATAACCGTCCTGGTGAGTTTGTTTCATATGTAAGCATCAGGGTAGTAATGTAATGGAGAACCAACATGCTTTTGTCTTATGTATGCACTGGGGAATTTCATGTAATAGTTCCTAGTGCAATTTTGTTTTATGTCCGCACCGGTAATTTATGTAATGGCGCACTGGTGCTTTTTTTGTTTTTATGTGCATTCCAGGGAATTTGATGTAAGGCCATTCTAATGCGTTTTATGTTTTGGTACACACCAATTCATTTTATTTAATGGCGCACTGGTGCATTTTGACAATAAAATCACCGAAAAAAAAATCTTCTACAACCTCTGCTCACCCATTATGTTTTATTTATGCGTAACAGTCGTTAAAACCTCCACTAAAACCTCTGTATCCAATAGAGGAGGTTCTAGCAGAGTTTTTTTTGAAATTTTTTCTAAATTTTGTAACACAATAAACCTTCTCAAAAACCTTCACTAGAATGTGTTCTCCTTGTATTGTAGGTACATGGTGGCATGTGACGTGGGGTGAAAGTGGATGGGGCATCGATCGATCCATAGGATAGTGGTTTCAAGGGGGTCCCTTGATGGTTTTTGAAACCACCAAGGGACAGGGGAAAGGAAATTGGGAACCATCACCTCACCAGGACGAAACTCTGGTGGGATATGTATTTCAAAACCCTGCATGTTAATGATTGTCAAGTTGGGGGGGATACGATCGATACCATTGATCGTTTCGATCCTCCTCTATTTGATCTTAGGGATGGGTAGTTTAAAACACATGGGATGGGGCCCACCCATCTTTGCATCCATTAAAAATATGCCACGTGGGAAACCAAGCATTGTGGAACCCGAAATTTAAGGTTATGTGCACTAGGTGGGCATGAGAAAAGGGAAAGGTTATGAAAAAGAAGTAAAAGAAGATGTTGTAAGCTGGCGAGGCAAGGCCAGGGTGGAAAAATGAATGACATGGCGTCACGTCAAAGTGTGAGATGGACTTAGGACACCATGTTAGAAACCCATTCAACATAAAACAATCAAAATTTTATAGAAAAAATTGGTGTTTTCCAGGTCATTATCTTTCAAGACATTTTTGAAGGCCTAAACAACATTTTTAGAAAAAGAAATTTTACAAAGTTGCATTACTTATAATACACATAGTTTCTCCTTCTAAAATAAAATATTTTAGACAGATATTTCCAATGAGCTAATATATTTGCAAAATAGAGCTTGTATGAGGAAGTTACAGGCTAAACAGTGCAATGTAAATTCTAGGTACTAGTTGACTCCAAAAGCCATAACTTCCTACTAAGAATCCAGATTGGAGCATAGTAGCAGTCTATGGAAATCTCTTGAGCCATATTTTATCCCTTGTGATGTTCCAACATGTCAATGGAATGATGTTGAGACAACCCAAGGGATAAGACTCAGAGTGAATCTTAAATCCGTGCTTGCATTAAATAAAAATTGTACAAAATTAGGTACATTTTTCTCTCTCTCTTTAAAAATCTCATCCCTCAAACACTCTCATCTCAGATAATAAAAAATATCAGATCCAAGAGGCATTTTTACATGAGTGTTTCATACATTTTATATTTTAATATAGGTGAAATAGTGAATTAGAGGAAAAACAAGATAAACATATGAGGCAATGCCAATAATGAATCTCATATCTTATGGAAATGGAAATAATGTGTTGGGAAATTAAGAATTTAGCAGTTTTAATACATATAATAGATCATTAAAATATGTTGCGAACAATAAACATCTTTAGATATTTAAATACATGGAGGTATCCTCCGCATATCATTCAAACATATGAAGAAATGACAAGATAGTGGTCATTTGATAAGAGGATATCATTTATGTGCCATATCCATACACCACATAGTTATACACTAAATATGTTGCATAACTTGTTGCTTGCGATTTTATTAATGGGGATCTAATACAAGAATCCAAATGAGAGGGGTGGATTTTACAAGAATTCATACACAAAAATATAAGTTACAGACTGAAACATAACGCAAGGGATGAATCTCATGAATCCTACTTCCTTTATTATTTGTTTGTGCCTAAGGATTGTGTTAAACATATTTGGTTGTAAGAAAATAAATTCCCCAAAGTGCCAACCAGAAAAATAAGCTTCTTATCTTGCTTTATATATCTCTTCGTTTGTGAGAAAACCACTCATTCAATCATATACTGCTTCTCGAAAAATGGATACAACTTGTCAATTTCTTGATACCACCTCTGGTTTTCCAAATGATTTTACCTCATTTTTACTAGGTAAAAATATTTTTTTACAGCCAGAGTTAACCTCACGATGTTTTTGTTGGGTGTGTTCTCTTTTTCCAATTGAGCTTCTTTCTGATTCTTCTATATGGCTCAATTGGAAACTTGGCAGTTGCACTAGACACGTTCAACTATTTAATAGCTAAGTTCCTTGGTTGGTTGGAAGAACGTTTAGTCATTTCCTCTCAACCACCACCACTCGTCAATAAAGAGTATCATTGACCAAAGCCTTGAATATTCTACTTCAATATTCTACATCAAGCTGGTTAATTGATACAACTGCACCTTAGGACAAATTCTTGAATGTCCCTCTACTCTAAAATATGGGCTAATGATACCAAAAAAGGACATTCCTTGCTTCACGAATTGCATAACTCATTCACCAAATGTTTTTAGCCAAGATGGTTGATAATCATCTCCTAAGGGGAGGGATTATGCAGGAATATCATTCTTTATGACACTGTTTTAATCTAGGGAAAAGTAAGAGAGAGTTACCAATAGTTCCTTTCATAGGAAAACATATAATACATACATGTAGACATATATGAATACATACAAAAGTAGTGGAATCCCAAAGAAAAAACTTTATTATATGATATATCAATACATCACAATAGATTACATTGTATCTCATAGATGTTGTCTATTTATACTTCTATATCTAGTTACTAGGAAATTGTAACTACTTAACTACCTGGGTCGGTCGGTTAATAGATACCTCGACTGAATTATACTTCTGACTTCAATGGTAGACTAACTAGATCTTATTCGACCATCAGGTTTAGTCAACAGATTCAAATAGCCCCTACAACATCACCCCCCTCCTCAATTACTTGCTCATCCCGAGCAACGTGGGAGTAAAAAGGAATCTTTGTTTACATTGAATGTTTACAAACAAAATTGATAGAAAGAGAGGGAGGAGAAAGAATAGGAAATATAGTGAAAGTGTTTTGATTCTTGAATAAGTTATGTATCTTTGTCCGATCATCCTTTAGTATATATTTTTACTTCCTTGAATTCTCACATTTTACATCATCCATGATTTTGATTCCATGGTCATCTTTTATTCCCACATAAATATGTTACTTGAAATGATCTTTGGACATTTTCTTTCTGTGTTTTGTCCAAGTAAACTGAACTAGATTGTGACTTCCAATCATAGGGATTGCTCACGAGTGCCCCCAGTGCGCTGAGAATTAAGTGGATGAAATCATAGGGAGAACCCCCTCCTTTGTGTGAGAGAGAATCTCTTATTGTGATGTCTATAACCATTATGGATGAGCAACTTATGAATTTTGAGAGTCTGGTTCAGGAGGGTCATCATCTTCTATGCTCATTGGCCCCATGGTCAATGTTTACAAAATTAGCTATGTGTAGAATGGTTTTTTTTGCTTTCCTCTAGATTTGATATATAGAGTCCAGTTTCATGAACTTGAATCTAATTCATATGGTAGTGGGACATCTCTCTCATGGATGGATCTTACCAGATCATGGATTTGCATAAAATTGTGTGCTTAATGATGAATGTTGTCTTGTGCTATCGAGTCGACTCTTGTTGATATGATTTTTACTAACAAAATCTTTATGATCTTAAATATAGATATTGATTTTCATCACCTAGTGATTCATGGAAGTACAGGTCTTATCCCTGACTATTAAAGAGTTGGAAGGCTCATGTGGGGAGCTATCTATGTTAATATTGACTTGGAGTTCGTGTGTGGCACTTCAGGCATACATTGTGTCAGTTTCCAAATAATTTTTGTTCGTGTTGAGTTGAGCTAAGTTTATGTTAGTTCTTCAACAATGGTATTATTTTTCACATCGGTTATTAATGTTGCTATCATTCTTTTTCGTCCTTTCTTGTCGTGACTTAAATGTGTCGGTTTTTCTAGAGTTGATTTTTTCACGGTCGATATTCCCTTTCATTTGGTCAACTAAATCTCCTCTCTTGATATGTGGTTGGTATTTGGGGTGGTTGAATGGTGTTTTTACATCATCGGTTCTAAACTTGTCAGATATACTTAGTCAAGGTTCTTGATGGATAGCCTACTCTTCCATTTTGTTGCTCTTACTCATGCTTGTATGATATCCGCACTCACTTGAACCTCATTCTCTTGATTGGGATCTGTCTCGATCACTTGATTTCCTTTTCAAGAATATTTGTCTTAAGTCGGGAGATGGGATGGTGTTTCGATCATATCTTCTTTTTCTTTTTCTNAACAAGATGAAGATGGATCGATGTGGCTTCATTGATATATGATGCATAGTTGGATTGATATAAAGATGACTCCTTATTGTCTTACAAATGGATGAACTCCAAAGTGGTCCCCTTATGGTGAAATCCCTCATGTGAAGACACTCTATGATTGAGTTATCCTATAAGTATGGTTAGAGAACCCATACTTAAATGTGGAATAAGGATATGAATATTAAAGAATTTGTCAGTGAAACTATCCTAGATGGATAATGCTTGTCATGCAATTTTCGGTGGTATGTGGAACACCACATTACTCCTCACGGTTTGAGAGTTATGGCCTTGCAAAGTTGAAGGAACCTCATATGTTGGATTGAAGCCCCAAATGGTCAAAGAAGTCAAAGTGCTTGCAAAGAAGGAGGATTACTTAAATAATAAATTGAAGTGACAAAGTCAAGGAATATTATTTAAATAATAAAGTAAATGGATACATTTTTAATTATGGAAATTGGTTAACCCTAAAAAGAGGAAAATGGATTAAGTGGTCAAGTGGCTATTCGATACATGGAAAAGTGGTAAACTGGGCATAGTTGGACATAACTGACTTTGTGGACAAAGTGTCTATGTGGACAAAGTGACCTAGAAGAAGCTTTTAAGGAAGCTACTTGGAGAGTATAAATAAGATGCAAGGGTCTCTTGTGGAAGATATCTCTTGAGCATATATTGAAGATCTATTCTAAGAGAGAGAGAGTGGATGAAGGATCTCATGGACGCATCAAAGTTTCTGTAAGTCTGAGATCTTGATGGTGAAAGTTTTGAATGTTCAAAAACCCTAGTTTCTGAAGGAGTACACGAGCAACAATGGGACATAGAGCGTACATATGTGGGATGCAGTGAGATAGAGCATTTATACACACGAGCTAAATGAAGACATAGAACGTAAAGTTGATGGAGTCATGAATATTTGAGTATGAGTTGGTGCCAAGTTCTTGATGGTTGAAGTAAGTTTTAGGTTTGCATTCTATGGGCTCATATCTGCTATAGAAACTTTGATATGGTTACATAGTTGTTTTGATGGATACTCTTGCATATTGTATGGTGAATGCTTAAGGAATTCTTGGTATGATTGTGGTGATATGGTTATATTGATTGATTGATAGAGTGAGAAACACTCTTATGTTTCAGTACTGATATGATTGCCATAGTACATTGATTACTTATGCTTGAGTAGCATTCATATTGTATGGTTGAGGAACATGAGTAAGTTGTTGGAGAGTATGGATGTGTTGTGATTGGTGATGGTTCAGATTGGACAGTGACAAAGAGAAGTGAATGTGACAGAAGGGTGCAAAGGATTTGAGTTTTTCCTTGGAGAGAAAACCCTAGTTGTTCAGAAGGCACACACAGGTTGCAGTATAGATAGGCCGTGCACATACGTGAGTTGTACTATTGGTAGGGAGCGTACATACATGTGCTACACTATTGACAAGTAGCATACATGTTGACAGATTAGTATCTGTTGAGGATTGATTCCTCTTCTCAGTTGGTGCTAAGTTGTGTAAGTTGATTCTTGCATTATAGAGTTGGTTCTCTTGTGGAGTTGTAACTCTATTCAGTTGTTGCTGATAACCCAAGGATTGTAGTCCGTAACAAAAATAAAATTGTACATACATCTTCTATTCTTTGTGTTCCTTGTGGTGATGACTTGTTGATGATATATGTTGTTTTTATATGTTTCTAATATATGTTCACATTTGACTAGTTATAAATGACTGTAATAAGTGATGAATAAATGGTGATTGCTAACTAAGGAGTTTTGTAAAAGGGAAGTTTGAAAAGGAGACCCACACTCATTCACCCCCCCTCTAAGTGTGGTTGGTGTGTTCAATAGGGTTAACTAATGGCTATGATTATATGTTGAATTATCAAGGTGTAATTGAACAATTTGTAAGTAGCTATGTTGTTTAACTTCCCTTGTTTTATAATTAATGGAACATCAAGAAACCTTTATATTAATTATATCAACTATGCTTTGTCATGGCATATTAAACATGCAAGAAACAAAGTATGGAGAGGAAAGAATAGAAAGTCTTGTGATAAATGACATGAGGCAAGGCTTTGAAATGATGTGTATGGTTTATGAATCAATCATTGCTATGGTACACGTTTTTATTTATGCAATCTTGTATATTCTACTATATTATAAAAGTAGATTTACTTATTATGCTTTATTTCTATGTTTGTAGATGTAACAAGAGTAATGGGAATCTCAACTAGAAGTGAAGCAAGAAAACCTCTGTTTAGATAACCAAAGTACAATATCTCCTACAAATGATCAAGAAATGAAGGATGCACACAACTTGAGAAATGACAATAGTTCAAGTGATGAATGGAAATCAATATAATTGAATGTTACTATAGTGGACATAATGTCCCAATTGCATGACATGTTACCATTAACCATAACAATTACATATCGGTTCAATTTTGATTATTGTGGATTTTTACGTTGTTTGGTTTTGTATGACCATGGGTATCTTATTAATATATAATAAAATGGGTTTGTTATTTTATTGCATTGTCAAATGTTGTAAAATGTTGCATTGTTGATTAATTAATATGTGAAGGATTTACATTGCTGCAAATAACATAGGTGTAATATGTTGGATAAGGCATTAATGTTTTCCTTATATCAAAATGAAATAACAAAATATAAAAAACAATATGATTATAAAAGATATTTGTAAAAAAATAATTAATTAAAATATATACATATCGGTGCATTCTTATGAACTCACAAAATGGTTCCCAAAATAATATAGACATTGGTGTTTTTTAAGGGTTTATATGCATTGTTTCATATTAATAATATTAAAACACGGGTACATATTAATTATATGTAATCATCGATGCATAAAATGTGTGATATAATATATCGTTTTCAAATTATACAGCGGGAATGTGATAAATACACATGGGTTATTTAAATAAAATAACATCGTCAGTACATTTAATAACATAAATGCACTAGGGCATTATATTTATTATACACACCGAAACATATGAATTATACAATCACTGGAATAAACATAAAATACAATCACACCGAAGTTCCATACAACAAAATTGAAATCCAGGGAATAATATCCATAACCGTCCTGGTGAGTTTGTTTCATATGTAAGCATCAGGGTAGTAATGTAATGGAGAACCAACATGCTTTTGTCTTATGTATGCACTGGGGAATTTCATGTAATAGTTCCTAGTGCAATTTTGTTTTATGTCCGCACCGGTAATTTATGTAATGGCGCACTGGTGCTTTTTTTGTTTTTATGTGCATTCCAGGGAATTTGATGTAAGGCCATTCTAATGCGTTTTATGTTTTGGTACACACCAATTCATTTTATTTAATGGCGCACTGGTGCATTTTGACAATAAAATCACCGAAAAAAAAATCTTCTACAACCTCTGCTCACCCATTATGTTTTATTTATGCGTAACAGTCGTTAAAACCTCCACTAAAACCTCTGTATCCAATAGAGGAGGTTCTAGCAGAGTTTTTTTTGAAATTTTTTCTAAATTTTGTAACACAATAAACCTTCTCAAAAACCTTCACTAGAATGTGTTCTCCTTGTATTGTAGGTACATGGTGGCATGTGACGTGGGGTGAAAGTGGATGGGGCATCGATCGATCCATAGGATAGTGGTTTCAAGGGGGTCCCTTGATGGTTTTTGAAACCACCAAGGGACAGGGGAAAGGAAATTGGGAACCATCACCTCACCAGGACGAAACTCTGGTGGGATATGTATTTCAAAACCCTGCATGTTAATGATTGTCAAGTTGGGGGGGATACGATCGATACCATTGATCGTTTCGATCCTCCTCTATTTGATCTTAGGGATGGGTAGTTTAAAACACATGGGATGGGGCCCACCCATCTTTGCATCCATTAAAAATATGCCACGTGGGAAACCAAGCATTGTGGAACCCGAAATTTAAGGTTATGTGCACTAGGTGGGCATGAGAAAAGGGAAAGGTTATGAAAAAGAAGTAAAAGAAGATGTTGTAAGCTGGCGAGGCAAGGCCAGGGTGGAAAAATGAATGACATGGCGTCACGTCAAAGTGTGAGATGGACTTAGGACACCATGTTAGAAACCCATTCAACATAAAACAATCAAAATTTTATAGAAAAAATTGGTGTTTTCCAGGTCATTATCTTTCAAGACATTTTTGAAGGCCTAAACAACATTTTTAGAAAAAGAAATTTTACAAAGTTGCATTACTTATAATACACATAGTTTCTCCTTCTAAAATAAAATATTTTAGACAGATATTTCCAATGAGCTAATATATTTGCAAAATAGAGCTTGTATGAGGAAGTTACAGGCTAAACAGTGCAATGTAAATTCTAGGTACTAGTTGACTCCAAAAGCCATAACTTCCTACTAAGAATCCAGATTGGAGCATAGTAGCAGTCTATGGAAATCTCTTGAGCCATATTTTATCCCTTGTGATGTTCCAACATGTCAATGGAATGATGTTGAGACAACCCAAGGGATAAGACTCAGAGTGAATCTTAAATCCGTGCTTGCATTAAATAAAAATTGTACAAAATTAGGTACATTTTTCTCTCTCTCTTTAAAAATCTCATCCCTCAAACACTCTCATCTCAGATAATAAAAAATATCAGATCCAAGAGGCATTTTTACATGAGTGTTTCATACATTTTATATTTTAATATAGGTGAAATAGTGAATTAGAGGAAAAACAAGATAAACATATGAGGCAATGCCAATAATGAATCTCATATCTTATGGAAATGGAAATAATGTGTTGGGAAATTAAGAATTTAGCAGTTTTAATACATATAATAGATCATTAAAATATGTTGCGAACAATAAACATCTTTAGATATTTAAATACATGGAGGTATCCTCCGCATATCATTCAAACATATGAAGAAATGACAAGATAGTGGTCATTTGATAAGAGGATATCATTTATGTGCCATATCCATACACCACATAGTTATACACTAAATATGTTGCATAACTTGTTGCTTGCGATTTTATTAATGGGGATCTAATACAAGAATCCAAATGAGAGGGGTGGATTTTACAAGAATTCATACACAAAAATATAAGTTACAGACTGAAACATAACGCAAGGGATGAATCTCATGAATCCTACTTCCTTTATTATTTGTTTGTGCCTAAGGATTGTGTTAAACATATTTGGTTGTAAGAAAATAAATTCCCCAAAGTGCCAACCAGAAAAATAAGCTTCTTATCTTGCTTTATATATCTCTTCGTTTGTGAGAAAACCACTCATTCAATCATATACTGCTTCTCGAAAAATGGATACAACTTGTCAATTTCTTGATACCACCTCTGGTTTTCCAAATGATTTTACCTCATTTTTACTAGGTAAAAATATTTTTTTACAGCCAGAGTTAACCTCACGATGTTTTTGTTGGGTGTGTTCTCTTTTTCCAATTGAGCTTCTTTCTGATTCTTCTATATGGCTCAATTGGAAACTTGGCAGTTGCACTAGACACGTTCAACTATTTAATAGCTAAGTTCCTTGGTTGGTTGGAAGAACGTTTAGTCATTTCCTCTCAACCACCACCACTCGTCAATAAAGAGTATCATTGACCAAAGCCTTGAATATTCTACTTCAATATTCTACATCAAGCTGGTTAATTGATACAACTGCACCTTAGGACAAATTCTTGAATGTCCCTCTACTCTAAAATATGGGCTAATGATACCAAAAAAGGACATTCCTTGCTTCACGAATTGCATAACTCATTCACCAAATGTTTTTAGCCAAGATGGTTGATAATCATCTCCTAAGGGGAGGGATTATGCAGGAATATCATTCTTTATGACACTGTTTTAATCTAGGGAAAAGTAAGAGAGAGTTACCAATAGTTCCTTTCATAGGAAAACATATAATACATACATGTAGACATATATGAATACATACAAAAGTAGTGGAATCCCAAAGAAAAAACTTTATTATATGATATATCAATACATCACAATAGATTACATTGTATCTCATAGATGTTGTCTATTTATACTTCTATATCTAGTTACTAGGAAATTGTAACTACTTAACTACCTGGGTCGGTCGGTTAATAGATACCTCGACTGAATTATACTTCTGACTTCAATGGTAGACTAACTAGATCTTATTCGACCATCAGGTTTAGTCAACAGATTCAAATAGCCCCTACAACATCACCCCCCTCCTCAATTACTTGCTCATCCCGAGCAACGTGGGAGTAAAAAGGAATCTTTGTTTACATTGAATGTTTACAAACAAAATTGATAGAAAGAGAGGGAGGAGAAAGAATAGGAAATATAGTGAAAGTGTTTTGATTCTTGAATAAGTTATGTATCTTTGTCCGATCATCCTTTAGTATATATTTTTACTTCCTTGAATTCTCACATTTTACATCATCCATGATTTTGATTCCATGGTCATCTTTTATTCCCACATAAATATGTTACTTGAAATGATCTTTGGACATTTTCTTTCTGTGTTTTGTCCAAGTAAACTGAACTAGATTGTGACTTCCAATCATAGGGATTGCTCACGAGTGCCCCCAGTGCGCTGAGAATTAAGTGGATGAAATCATAGGGAGAACCCCCTCCTTTGTGTGAGAGAGAATCTCTTATTGTGATGTCTATAACCATTATGGATGAGCAACTTATGAATTTTGAGAGTCTGGTTCAGGAGGGTCATCATCTTCTATGCTCATTGGCCCCATGGTCAATGTTTACAAAATTAGCTATGTGTAGAATGGTTTTTTTTGCTTTCCTCTAGATTTGATATATAGAGTCCAGTTTCATGAACTTGAATCTAATTCATATGGTAGTGGGACATCTCTCTCATGGATGGATCTTACCAGATCATGGATTTGCATAAAATTGTGTGCTTAATGATGAATGTTGTCTTGTGCTATCGAGTCGACTCTTGTTGATATGATTTTTACTAACAAAATCTTTATGATCTTAAATATAGATATTGATTTTCATCACCTAGTGATTCATGGAAGTACAGGTCTTATCCCTGACTATTAAAGAGTTGGAAGGCTCATGTGGGGAGCTATCTATGTTAATATTGACTTGGAGTTCGTGTGTGGCACTTCAGGCATACATTGTGTCAGTTTCCAAATAATTTTTGTTCGTGTTGAGTTGAGCTAAGTTTATGTTAGTTCTTCAACAATGGTATTATTTTTCACATCGGTTATTAATGTTGCTATCATTCTTTTTCGTCCTTTCTTGTCGTGACTTAAATGTGTCGGTTTTTCTAGAGTTGATTTTTTCACGGTCGATATTCCCTTTCATTTGGTCAACTAAATCTCCTCTCTTGATATGTGGTTGGTATTTGGGGTGGTTGAATGGTGTTTTTACATCATCGGTTCTAAACTTGTCAGATATACTTAGTCAAGGTTCTTGATGGATAGCCTACTCTTCCATTTTGTTGCTCTTACTCATGCTTGTATGATATCCGCACTCACTTGAACCTCATTCTCTTGATTGGGATCTGTCTCGATCACTTGATTTCCTTTTCAAGAATATTTGTCTTAAGTCGGGAGATGGGATGGTGTTTCGATCATATCTTCTTTTTCTTTTTCTRTGGCTCRACTAGGGGCTTATTTCTCTATCCATTATTCCTTTTTTTTCTTTACCTTGAGGTTTTGAGATCCTTTTAATACTTAACTTTTATTTCATTGGTTTTTTATACCTCTATCTCTATACCCTAATTTTGTAACTAAATTTGGTTTATTATAATACAAGCATGATTTATTTTCTTAATGATGTGATTAGTCTGTCTTTTTTCGACTTCAACTAGACTATTCCATCTATGGTCGATCCCTATTGGCATCTTTTACTGTTAATGTTTTTCCAATGGGGCTTGTTTCCTTCTATGTGCATTATTTTTTTAAGAGGGCTCCATTAATTACTTTCTTGAATGGATGCCCAAACAAGATTTGAAGTTGGACCTCTTCTGTCAGTCGAATGTCTTCAATAACATAAGGCCCAAGCCATGTTGTTTTTAGCTTTCTTGGTTTTATTTTTACTCGGTTGTCATATAAGAAGACCAGATCTCCATTTTTTATGTCCTTCTTCTTTAAGTGCTAGTCATGCCATGCTTTCTATTGTTTTTTTTTCACTTCCTAATGATGCATTGCAATTATTCTTTATTCTTCTAGTTTATTTAATTGATATAGTCGGTCATTTATGATTCTGTCCTCGTCGAATTTAGCCACATTTGTTATCTTGTCAAAGTTGGACCAAAATTGTAAAGGAATAACGACTTATTACCCATAGACTAAATTGAAGGGAGTCTTTCCATTTAATCATTTGTAATAAGATATATACACCCATAAGACTGCGGGAATTTTATCATCCGAGTCATTTTTTTTGACACCGCAATTTTTTTGTGATTCTTTTATGCAGTGATTTATTGAATTCTTTGATAGCCCCATTTGCTTGGGGGTGATATTTTGTTGTTCGTTTGTGGTTGATCAGAAACTTATTTAGCAAGACCTGGATTGTTTCATTTACAAAATGTGTTCATTGGTCATTGATTAGTGTAAGTGTACATTGAAACCTTGTGATTAAGTTCTCATAGATGAAATCCATTACCACTTCTTTGGTACATGATTCAGTTGGTTGATTTTCTTCCCATTTGGTAACATATTCTACTGCAATGATAATACATTTGGCAGCATTTATTTTTTCTCTTTGAGGGAAAGGCCCAATGAAATCGACTTCCCATATTTCAAATACTTGATTATAGTTTACTGATGTTAGTGGAATATCATTCTTCCACAGAGGTTGATCGAGCCTTTGAAAAATATCACAATTTATAACCTTCTCCCCATAGAATTTGTGTAAGGTACACCACCACAGACCTGCCTGGATTATTTTCCAGGTTGTCGTGCCAGCCTAGAAGTGGCCCTCAGCTAGCCCTACATGAGCTTCATTGATAATGCTTTCTTTGTCATGTTCGATAGAACATCTCCTTGGGATATCGCCTGGTCCCATTTTGTACAGATATCCATTTATAATGGTGAATGGTGTTTCTTTTAGGGCCAACACCTTCTTTTTACTTGTTGGGAGATCATTTGGATCCTTTCCTTTTTCCAATTTTTTTTTTATCTCCTCCATATATTTTGGTGCAACTTCGATTCGAAGTAGATGTGTGCCTAGAAGGTCGTCATCTATGCTTATTGGATCCTCTCTTGTTTCAATTCATAATAAATGGTTGAGTCAGGTGTTTATTTTCCCAGGTTGGACGATTATGTCAAATTAAAATTATTGGACTAATAGAAGCCATCAATAGATATTTCATTGGTGAACCAATTTATTAACTAAACATTTTAATTCCTGATGATCTGTAAAGAATGTGAAAGGATTGGAAAGTAATTTCGAAACTTTTGTAGTGAAAATATCATTGACAAAGCTTCCCTTTCTATGCTCGAATAGTTTCTTTCTTCTTTGTTTAATTTCTGACTAGCGTTAGCATTTGGGTGATTGATTGTGTCATCATATGGTTGTGCTAGAACAAATCCAATAGAAACATTTGAGGCATCGACGGGGATGTGAAACCTTCTTGACCATTCAAGAAATTTTAATATAAGGGCTTCATCTAGTTTTTTATTTAAGAATTCGAATGATTCATGTCAGTCTTTACTCCATATGAAATCAACTTATTTTCTGAGTATCTCATCCATTGGGAATTTGATATATGAATACTAGCGTAGAAATTTTCTTTAGTATCTCTTGTGTACCAGGAATATTTTTTTTTTTTTGATTTACGGGTGGCTCCAAGTTGAGGATGATCTTGATATTTTCCATGTTGAATTCTACTCAGTATTTTCATACCACGTGTCCTAAAAAAATTCCAATTGGTGTGGTGCAAATTCACTTCTTAATATTAAGGAATAGATGGATTTTTCTACATCGTTCAAGCATCAGTTGAAGCCATTGTATATGGTTTTTAAATAAGTTGTATATTTTCTAGTCATCGAACTCAACAGACATTGTTATATATATA
>JZKD02S0439506.1:0-17675 GCA_000966675.3 Picea glauca | reverse complement strand
TAGATCCACACCTTCCTAGAGAAATCATCTATAAAAGTTACAAAATATGATGATCCTCCATATGAAATAGTAGGGGATGGTCCCCAAACATCAGAATGAATATAGTCTAGGATTTTTTCATTGGTGTGTCTTCTAGTTTTAAATCTCTACCTATTTTGTTTTTCATAAACACAATGCTTGAAGAAATCTAACTTTAAAGACTTTAGGCTAGGAAGTAACTTGCGATCAGTTACTACCTTTAATCATTTTTCGCTCATATGACCCAACCGTTGATGCCACAGTCGAACAAAATCACTGTCTCTCTCAGATACTGATGTCGCATGATCTGATTCAGTCCTCCCTTCTAACAGAAATAGATTACCAATATTCTTTTCTTTCATAACTAGTAGAATTCCTTTGTAGACTTTGATAACTCCACCTTGAACAATGGTCTTATAGCCTACTCTGTCTAAGACTCCCAAAGAGATTAGGTTCTTCCTAAGATCAGGTACATGTCTTACATCAGTTAGTGTTTTAACAGTTCCATCAAACATTTTATTTCGGATGCTACTAATCCCCACCACTTTAGATGAAATATTATTACACATGTAAACAACTCCATCATCTATAGACTGGTAAGTAATAAACCAATGTCTATGAAGGCACATCTGGTTTGAAGCACCAGAATATAATAGCCAATGTTGATCATGACATGAACGAGTATTAATTGATAAAACTTCATCAACTATACCTGAACCTGTCGTTGAACTTGTTTCGGTTGCATTTGCTTCCTTTGTCTCTTTTGGAGGGTCTTCTTTGGAGGTTTGTTGTCGCTTCCAATAGTCCTTCTTCACATGTCCGGATTTTCCACAAAACCAACACTTGAGCTTGCTCTTTTTTCCTTTTGATTTTGATCGAGAGAAATCCCTCTGACCCTGTCCCCTCTTTCTTTTGGTCTGCCTCTGACTACCAATGCCTCAGATGTAGAAGTTTCTAGATTTGATTTCTTCCTTGTTTCCTCAGATAGTAAAGCTCCAACAATATCATCAAACTCAATAGTTTCTGTTGAACTGAAGCTAATAGAGGTAATGAAATGATCCCATGACACGGGCAAAGAACACAATAATGTAATTGCCTTATCTTCGGATTCAAATTCCACACCCATGCTACTCAACTGGACTAGAAGAGTATTGAAAGTATTTAGATGATCAACAATTTTCGTACCTTCCTTCATGCGCAAGCTATAAAATTGTCTTTTTAGAAAGATCATGTTTGTCAAGGATTTCTTCATGTACAAGCTTTCCAGCTTTGACCACAAACCAGCTGTTGTCTTCTCTGTAACAATGTTGAACAGTACATCATTGGCCAAACATAGGTGTATCGCACTCAGTGCTCTCGCATCCATCTCATCCCAGTCTTCGTCTGTTATGGACTTGGGCTTCTTTTATTTTCCCAAAAGCACCTTCACCACGTATTGTTGGATGAGCAGATCGTGCATCTTAACCTTCCAAATCTCGAAATTGTTCTTCCCATTAAACTTTTCAATTTCGAACTTAGCACTCTGCATCTTTTTCATTAGAGGAAACATAAAAAGAAACAAACACCACTGTTCACTATTTGTAATATCCAAGGCCCTTTAAAAATGTGAAATAATCTTGTGTAATTTTCAAAAGAAAATTACATACATTCACCTTAAAAAAAATAAAAAATTAATAAAAAAAGTTCACTCCACCTTATTCCTCCACCATTTAACATCCTCCATATTATATTTAGATTTCAAATATAATAAAAAACCTTTAATTATTTCGAAAAGGTAAAAGTATAAAACCTTATATACTTTCCAAAATGTAAATGTGAACCTTTTAACTTTTGAAAAAGAAAAAACCCTCATGAATTTTTCAGCGTTCCTTGTACTAGATGGTTGGCGCTCCAGCTGGTCTATGAGGTGAGCGTTGTCTCCCTCTTGGCGCTCCCTCTCAAATCCAGCAAATTTCCTTTGAACAACGTGCTCGTATACTTGGTCTCCAGCACCGACGCTCCCTCTCAATGATAGCCAAGCGTTGATCCCAGAAAACAAAATTCAAAGTGGCCTCTTCCCGGCTTCGGCTTTTTTTTTTCAGTCTACGCCGTCCTCCTCAGCTCTTCAGCACCTCAGCTCTAATACCACTTTTTGTAATTTGCAAGTGCGGAAAACACAAATTACCATAAGACAATCAATACATGCAGACAAACAACACGGCAATTTATGTGGTTCACCCAAATGTTGGGCTACGTCCACGTCCACCAAGCGCAGGTATGGATTATCTTATTATTCAGCTAATGGAGATTACAGTCAGGTCTCACTCCTCTCTAACTCTCACAACCTCTACGGGCATACAAATTTATAGAAATATATTAGAAACTGATTATTAATTGTGATGTCACCCATATTCTAACTTGGTCGCATTGGTTACAACCAACCCTATTTTATAGGATCTAAAATCCTACTCACAGATGAGTTGTTGTCACCGTTTCCAACAAGTATTCATATACAACATATGCAACAATAATTAAAACCATATCCACAATTTTTTTTTATGATAGATTGAATATCAGTCGGAAACCGTAAGAAGCCTAGACATTCTGAAAACTAAATTTTTATGATATTCAAACCGAAACACTAAGAAGTCTCCACATTCCTCTCAGTGCAATCGGAAAAAAAAAAAATTACACAACAAAATTTTTACTAAACAAAATTTTTAGGAAACAAAATTTTTGCGAAACAAAATTTTTATCATATTTCCAATATGGACTTCTTGTCTGCTGCTGTTGACCTCTGGGCATCAACTCTTTCCCTATGACATTTTTCATCAGTTTCATTTGAGAGAATACGCTGGTCCCTACATTTAATGCTGCAGAACGCAATGTTTCCCCTGTAAAATTAAAACAATGGTTATAATATTTACAAACTAAAATCAATCTCTGGAATATACTAGAAAGCCCAAGATCTTTGGAACAATACTAAAAAATTTTAAAACAACATTTAATATGACCTCCAAACTCAAATCAATCCAAAGAATGGACTAGAAATCAAAAATCTTCAACTCGGTGTTGGTACTAGACTCTTACTTGTACATGTAAATATGCCATTCAAGCATTAATCTGTGTTTGCATAGAAAACAATGATGTAGGAAATGGCTAGGCTTTGAGAAAACCATCGACCTCCGTAAATCCATTGTAGCACATTTCCCTTCTGCAATTTCCTCTAAAGTCATGCCCTTAATGGAAGGGTCAATCTCAAGGCTAGAAGCTGAACCCACTTGCTGACCGAAAGTGCTTACAATTTCCCTAACTGCAAATAACACCCACTTCACAAAAAATAGTTCCCTTCATTTCAAAGCTAGGTTCAGTTACAGAGAGAACAATGTCACGGTTCAAATAAAACCAAAGAGATAGCTTGAACAGTGGAGAGTTACATTCACATTTATTCATATTTGATTTGTTTGAGGAAAATAAATGCAATTCAGTAACTTACGTGAAACAATTTAATCCATGATCAAGCTGGAAAGTTCCATGTTTAATGTCTCTTTTTTATTTTACTTGGATATTTGGACAATTTATCTTATTTTATGTGGTTATAATCACAGTTATTCATATTTGATTTGTTCAAGGAAATTAATGCAATTCACTAAGTTACCTGGAAAAATTTAATATATGATCAAGGTGGGAAGTTCCATGTTCAGTTTCTCCTTTTTCTTTTTTTTTTAATTCAATATTTCGACAAATTTTATTATTTTGTGTCGTTACAATCACAATTATTCATATTTGATTTTTTCAAGGAAAATTAATGCAATTCATTAACTTACCTGGAAAAATTTAATATATGATCAAGGTGGGAAGTTTCATGTTCAATTTCTGTTTTTTTTTTTTTTTTTTTTAATGCGATATTTGGACAAATTATCTTATTTTATGTGGTTACAACCATAGTTATCTGTATTGGATTTATTCTTATTTTTTGTGGTTATAATCACAATTATTCATATTTGATTTTTTCAAGGAAAATTAATGCAATTCACTAAGTTACCTGGAAAAATTTAATATATGATCAAGGTGGGAAGTTCCATGTTCAATTTCTCCTTCTTATTTTTTTTTAATTCAATATTTGGACAAGTTATATTTTTTTATGTGGTTACAATCACAATTATTCATATTTTATTTGTTCAAGGAAAATTAATGCAATTGACTAACTTACCTGGAAAAATTTAATATATGATCAAGGTGGGAAGATTCATGTTCAATTTCTGGCTTTTCGTTTACTGCGATATTTGGACAAATTATCTTATTTTATGTGGTTACAATCATAGTTATTCATATTTGATTTACTCAAAGAAAATAGATGATAAAGGTGGGAAGTTCCATGTTCAATTTCTCCATCTGCAAATACCACCCACTTCACACAAAATAGTTCCCTTCACTTCGATGCTACACAGAACAATATCAGGTTCAAATAAAACCAAAGAGATGGCTTGGAGAGGGAGAGTTACATTTACAGTTATTCATATTTGATTTGTTCCAGGAAAATTAATGTAATTCACTAACTTATCTAGAAGGATCTAATAGATTATCAAGCTGGGAAAATTAATGCAATTCACTAACTTACCTGGAAAAAAATATTGGATGATCAAGGTGGGAAGTTCCATGTTCAGTTTCTCCTTTTTTTTTTCAATTCGATATTTGGACAAATTATCTTATTTTATGTGGTAAAGTGTGTTTTTAGTACCATGCCTTTATCAAATATTTCTTAAATTTTTTTTTTAGTTATTTTTAACTGTTTTTAAATTTTTTTGTTTAAATTTATTATATTTTTATTAAATTTACTAAAAAGTAAAATTATGATTAAATTGATATAAGATAATGTGTTCACTAAAACACATAAGTTTTACACAAATTGTTTATTAACCGTGGTTGGTGATATATTCTGAAAAAATAATGTTGTCATATAATATATCTAATCATAAAATATTGTATTAAATTGAAAAGAAATCACTTATAGGGTATGAAAATGCGGAAGTGAAGTAAGAAAAAAAGAATAAAAAAGCTTTAAGGAAAGAAAATTACTAAAGATTTTATTTTCTTGAAAAATGAATTTAACTAGGAGAATTTGGAAAAAATTTAGATTCATGATTAGCAATATACATTTAAATCTCAATGTAAAACACATCTGTGATCATTGTACTTGGGTGTGGAATGGATCAATAAAAATAAGATCTTAAGGATACTACTAAATCACTCAATCTTTATAGCCTTGATAATCATATTAGGCTCATTTAAGCATACATTAAAGTAATAGGAATAATAAATTAAGATCTATAAAGGAAGTACATGAAAGCAACATAATGTTGGAAATGAAAGTACATAAATATAAAAAAGATAATGAATAACAAAGAATGGCAAAGGAAAATTCCATCCATTAAAATAAAATAATATAAAATCTATTCAATTTATATGTAGAGGGGATTCAAACTCCATTTCATCTTCATAGCAATACCAAACCTTAAATATAGAAATTCAGTGAATCCCTCAAAATAAAAGTACTATTTAAAATGTTAACTAAAAATCTACACTACTTCAACTTAATTAGAAAATTGAGAGTAAAAAATAGATAAACAAAAATGAATGCTAGCCTAACATATCAACTATGTTTCTTCTTATTCTTCAAAATAATTCTTATCTTATCATTCTAATAAATACCTTCATTTTTGGAGGTTATACCAAAATATCCTAATATTATGCAGCCAAATTTGTCAGATCAATTCAACTTTGAGAAAAGATGAAGGGACAAGATGAGTTAAAAATCCTAGCAGCCATCAATATTTTCTAGAGCCATGAATGAGGAACATCAATATTAGCTTGGTGATTTGATTTCCTACACTTACCCTTTGGGAATCACGTTAGTATTCATATACAACATATGCAAGAATAATTAAAACAATATCCACAATTTTTTTTTATGATAGATTGAATATCAAACGGAAACAGTAAGAAGCCTGCACATTACCAAAACTAAATTTTTATGATATTCAAACCGAAACAGTAATAAGCCTACACATTCCTCTCACTGCAATCGAAAAAAAAAAATTACTCAACAAAATTTTTACTAAACAAAATTTTTAGGAAGCAAAATTTTTGCGAAACAAATTTTTTATCATATTTCAAATATGGACTTCTTGTCTGCTGTTGTTGATGGGCATCAACTCTTTCCCTATAATGTTTTTCTTCAGCCCTATGACGTTTTTCATCAGTTTCATTTGAAATAATATATTTACAAACTAAAATCAGTCTCAGGAATATACTAGAAAGCCCAAGATCTTTGGAAGAAAACTAAAAACTTTTAAAACAACGGTTAATAAGACTTCCAAACTCAAATCAATCAAAAGAATGGACTAGAAATCAAAAATCTTCAACTAGGTGTTGGTACTAGAGTCTTACTTGTACATGTAAATATCTCGTTCAAGCATTAATCTGCGTTTGCATAGAAAACAATGATGTAGGAAATGGCTAGGTGTTCAGAAAACCATCGGCCACCATAAGTCCATTGTAGCACATTGCCCTTCTGCAATTTCTTATAAAGTCGTGCCCCTAATGGAAGGGTCAATATCAAGGCTAGAAGCTGAACCCAGAGATGACATCCTTGTTCTTTTCATTGCTGACCAAAAGTGCTTACAATTTCTCTATCTGCAAATACCACCCACTTCACACAAAATAGTTCCCTTCACTTCAAAGCTAGGGTCAGTTATAGAGAGAACAATGTCACGGTTCAAATAAAGCCAAAGAGATAGCTTGAAGAGTGGAGAGTTACATTAACATTTATTCTTACTTGATTTGTCGAGGAAAATTAATGCAATTCAGTAACTAACTAACGTGAAACAATTTAATCCATGATCAGGGTGGAAAGTTCCATGTTTAATTTTTTTTTTTTATTATTATTTTTTTTTTACTTCGATATTTGGACAAATTATCTTATTTTATGTGGTTATAATCATAGTTATTCATATTTGATTTGTTCAAGGAAAATTAATGCAATTCACTATGTTACGTGGAAAAATTTAATATATGATCAAGGTGGGAAGTTCCATGTTCAATTTCTCCTTCTTCTTCTTTTTTTTAATTCAATATTTGGATAAATTATGTTATTTTATGTGGTTACAATCACAATTATTCATATTTGATTTGTTCAAGGAAAATTAATGCAATTCACTAACTTACCTGGAAAACTTTAATATATGATCAAGGTGGCAAGTTTCATGTTCAATTTCTGTTTTTTTCTTTTACTGAAGCTAGGGCCAGTCACAAGAGAACAATATCAGGGTTCAAAGAAAACCAAAGAGATGGCTTGGAGAGGGAGAGTTACATTTACAGTTATTCATATTTGATTTGTTCTAGGAAAATTAATGCAATCCACTAACTTATCTAGAACAATCTAATAGATGATCAATGTGGGAAGTTCTATGTTCAATTTCTCCTTTTTTTTACTTTGATATTTGGACACATAATCTTATTTTATGTGGTTACATTCACAACTATTTGAAAATTAATGCAATTCACTAACTTACTAGGAAAAAATGGCTGGATGATAAAGGTGGGAAGTTCCATGTTCAATTTGTCTTTTTCTTTTACTTCGATATTTGGACAAATTATCTTATTTTATGTGGTAAAGTGTGTTTTTAGTACCATGCCTTTATCAAATATTTCTTAATTTTTTAAAATTTATTTTTAACTGTTTTTAAATTTTTTTGTTTAAATTTATGATATTTTTATTAAATTTACTAAAAAGTAAAATTATGATTAAATTGATATAAGATAATGTGTTCACTAAAACACATAAGTTTTACACAAATTGTTTACTAACAGTGGTTGGTAATATATTGTGAAAAAATAATATTGTCATATAATATATCGATTCATAAAATATTGTATTAAATTGAAAAGAAATTAGGTATAGGGAATGAAAATGTGGAAGTGAAGTAAGAAAAAAGAATAAAAGAATTTTAAGGAAAGAAAATTACTAAATCTTTTTTTTTCTTGAAAAATGAATTTAGCTAGGAGAATTTGAAAAAAATTTAGATTCATGATTAGCAATATACATTTAAATCTCAATCTATCACATTAAAGGTGGTAAAAGGTATTGTCTCATCATTAGTAGAACTAGGTGTGTTGGTAGAACTAGAATTGTAGAAGAAGAATTAAATACTTATTACTCTCCTACAATCTAATCTACCATGACTAGATTACAAACATATATTATTCTAGTGATCAATAATAATTATCAATTTCAGCAATATGAAATTGACAATGTAACATTTAGGTTTATAATTTCAATGATGAAATACAATATGCAATGAACTAGTTGAGAAAGTTTGAGCAAGTACTTATCTAACGACCCTAGTTAAATAAAAATTTAAAGATTATAAAGTAAAATTAATTAAAGAAAATAATTGTGATTAATTAAGTAATACTCTAACTAGAGATCACATTTAATGACATGAGAAATAAATTTAAAAGATCAATAAAAAATGTTAAAAAATGGTTGCGTATGCAGAGAGGGAGCCTATGAATCCCTCTCTGCATAAAACATTTAAGGAGGGAGAAGGGACAGGCACAGAGGTTGGTTGGAGGAGTAAGTGGTTGGAGTAGTAATAAGGGAGGGGGAAGGTTGACGGGAGGATTCATTGGACAGAGGAGGGATTTTTGTGAGGAGGATGACATTTGTTGTGAGCAAAGAGTTTGGCACTGTGGCTTTTGATCAGGGGAGGCACTGAGTTGTTGGAGGCTTTGGGAATGGGGGTCACGATATCCATAGATATCCTCGAGCTAGGTAGTTTTCCTAGTTGGCAGGGAGGATAGTAGTTTTGGGCAGTTATTTTCCTGTTTGTGGCAGGGTAGATCTGTGTAGCAGGTAGAAGGAAGGCAGTAGAAAGACACAAAGTCAAGAGAAATTAGCATTAGAACCAGGTACTTTGTTAAGTTATGTATTTATTTCTTTCTTCCATGAAATCAGTATTTATTGATAAATCTAAGTTACTGAAGTTGTTGTTATGAAAATCAATATTATGATAGAAAGCTATTTTTTCAGTTTACGAAATAAAATGTTTATGAAACTTAATGATGTTTAGAAATATTTGGTTGTTACATATGGTATCAGAGAATCTTAGTTCGAAATCTGGGCCTAAGGGTCAAGACCCCGAGTGTTAACTCCAACCACGCTTAAACTACAAATAAAACACATTCAGTTTGACCCAACATGACTGATACAGTATCTGAAAATATATAGAAGGTAGCACCCTTACCTTACCCAAGAAAATAATCTCATATATTACAAGCAACATCTTTAGGCAATACCCTTTAACTAGATCATAAATGGATAATACAGTCTTAGTCTAAGTATCTCAAGGAATGCCCTTTAAAATAAGTGGTAGCAAACCAGATAGTTTGAGGGATCACTTCCCACAAAATGGCTACCCTTAAAGCAACTTGATAAGGCTATTAAGCACAGAAAGAGAGTTGATAATTTGATTTTACTTGAGCAATACTTGTCAATGAAGTTTCGGGTAAGATAGACACCTGAAATCGATGAAAATGTCGAAGGGAAGCTTCTATTGAAGGCTTGAAGTTGGAAAATTTAATGACTACACGAGTTATACTATATAAAATGCAAAAAAGACATTTGCAAGACCTTGAAAAGGCCTACTTCATCTCGAACTTACCTAAAGGAAGAACTGCGAATGCACAGTGGGAAAAAGGAAAAATTTTGAAGATTAGTATTGCACAGGAAGTGTGAAAACTACTTGCCTATATTAGCCTCGGGAAAATTTTAAATAATGAAGAATCTTAGGAACAATAGGCCAATATAAATTTTAACCTTCCCAAGAAAGAAACTTTAACACCACGTAATGTTTCATGCAACTAATCATTATCCCAAAGGAGAGCTATCTATTACGCAGGAGAATGGATCTGAGCCGTCATATCTCGGGTGAAATCCCATCAGCCGTTAGATCTCGAGAAGTTGCACAGGGTTTAAGTCCTAGTGCGCAGAGGAGGAGTCCCAGAAGAGTCATCGGGATATCAGAGTCATCGGGGTTTTTTTAAGCCACAGAACTGGGACCTTGTTGTTCTCGAAATCCCGAGAACGAATCCCAGTCGTTGATCTCGGTAGGGACACGCATCAGCATTCTGGGAGGTATCGAGATTTTACCCATCGGGAATTTCAGAGGTGTAGAACCGTTGCATCAAAGGATCACGATATGTGA
The DNA here is from genome assembly GCA_000966675.3 of Picea glauca. Lineage (NCBI taxonomy): Eukaryota > Viridiplantae > Streptophyta > Pinopsida > Pinales > Pinaceae > Picea > Picea glauca. The sequence goes on along the minus strand of JZKD02S0439506.1, from coordinate 7,410 downwards.
TTTCCCGATACAATCAGATCCGTCAGTCTGTGGGACAGGTGGCAACCATTGAGAACCATCAGCGTTTGCCCCATCGAAAAATCGGGAATCGACGTATCGGGGATTTCGTGGACACGAAATCTCTGCATTTCAAAATCGCGAAGTCCGAAACCCCGATGAGTGGGGCCAGTTGATCAAACATCAGAGAGAGAGGATAGTGCCAGCGAGTGGGCTAGCTGTGAGCCAACCGGAGTATCCAAAAATCAGGAATTCTGAAGACAAAGGCACATTCGCATCAAAAACCCTGAAACAACGAGAAGCGATCAGGACCGTCCATTCTTGGGACGGGTGGCAGTGATCAGAGCCATAGGGAAAAGTCCCAATAGGAGGTCGTCCATCGGGCCATCGTGGATCGGGAAATCACAGATCTCGTGGACAAAGTATCCATGCACTATGAAATCGCGAAACATGATTTCCCGATGAGATCTGAGCCGTTCATTTCGAGGACGCATGTCAGAGGATCCTGAGGCATCGGCGTTCATCATATCGGAGTTTTTGAAGGAAAGAATCTCTTGCAGCTCGAAGTCGTGATTCGCGATATCCCGATGGAGGAGTCGTGTGGGCCATGGTGAGAGATAGTGGAAGACAGGTGTCAAGGATCCAGGAAGTGTCGGCAAATCGGGAAATTGAAATTCCTGAGGTCGAAGGATACAGAACATTGAAAGTCTTGAAATATCGACGTAATCAGGATCGTCCATTGAAGAGATGCATGGCAATCATCTAGCGCCATCGGTGAAAGATCCACAGGAGGGCTTCATCGTGTATCGGGATATCACAAGTTTCGTGGACAAGGTGTCCATGCACTACAAAATCGCGAACCCCAAAAGCCCGATGTAATTAGCTTAACCCTTAACCCTTCATTAAAAGAATTAATTAATGACTGTTTAATTAAGGCTTAATCACATTTCGAAATCAGAGATCGGGGTTTCGTGATTCAAGTTACACTGATTCTTTGTTACGAAATCCTGAATCCCGATTTCATTAATAATTAACTCACAAAAGTAAAAGTTATAACGTACTTTAAATAAAATTTTAAGGGAGCACTGGAGATTTTATATTTTTGTAAAATTTTAACCATTCGTTGGCCAAGGGTAAACGCTAAAAGGCATCGCAAAATTTGAAGTGAAGAAATTCTTTCTCGAGGAGGACCGAAACCCCGATGGGGATCCATAAGGAAATGGTCACATAGGAATAGGTCGCATGGACCTCGGCCTAGATGAAAAGGGGCGAATGCCCAAGGAAGAGGCACATCGAAAAATCGGGATATCGGGAATTTCATTGACATGGGGTTCATGCAATTCGATATTGCGATATCCGAAACTCCGATAAGGGACAAGGCTGTGGCCTTATGGTATAATGGTCATATGGACCAAGAGCTTAGCCCGAAGGGCTAACGCACAAGTAGCACATCGACATATTGGTAATTGGGAGTCTGTGAGGACAGAGGTTCGTGAAAGAGAAAGTCGTGAAACCCCGAATCCTGACAGGGAATAGCACTACGGTCACATAAGACAGGGTCACATGTGCCAAAGCATTGCCAAGGGAGGGCTAAATCTAGAAGGGATCATATTGGGGATTAGAGAATTGCGAGTCCTAAGGACTTGCGAGGTTTGACAATTGGAACCCCGAAACTCCGATGAAGGATAGGTCCAGGGTCACATGGAACGACAGTGATATGAGAGGGATATCTAGCCTAGAGGGCTAGCACATTAAGTGTCGTATTGGAGAATCGGAAGTTGGGAGTTTGAAGGAATAGAAATTCTCGACGTCGGGGATTACGAAACCCCGAAGCCCGATAAACAGGATTCCTAAGGGAAAATTTGGGCACGGTTCCAGGCAGAGGCCGTGAAGAAACGGGAAAGACTTGAAGGTCATATATTGACCAGTGATTCCCACGGAAATCCAAAGAGTCGCTTCGGCTCAGTTGATGAATTTGAACGATCCTGTATACCCATAAAACAATATATATATATATATATATATATATATATATATATATATATACACATATAATCAAAGGTATACATATGTGAATAAATATATAAACAAACATAAAACAAATTGAAAAAAAAATACAAAATCCGTACAGAGCTAGAATTACAAGCAAATAATTTCTATTTTGCACTGCAAAAAAAAAATATAGGAGATTACCATTCATTACCATAGCATAAGGAAGATTTATGCAAATTTTGACTCAGTCAACTCAGCATTCTTCACGGAGGTACTGAGGCTGCGTACAAGCTAGCGGACTAAAGCGTACCTCTTACCATACTTGAGGGAGAACTCCGCAAAATGTATATACAGGGGATTGGTCCCCAACATTTCAAAGAGGCTGGACTCCAAGCCCTGGATATTTTCAGTAACCACATCAATATACTATGTTCTGCAAAACGAACTGGAGCGGATACAACAATAACCAGCACTAGCGAAGTTCTCAGAACAACGGTGAGGATGTGAGCCATGGCAAGGGAGATCCAGGAAACCTCTGAACAAAGAAAAGGCAAATCTGTGAGGGACAAAGACTGATGCGAGGAAAGTCCCAGCGGATGAGAAAGTGGAACAGAGGAAGAATACGTAGAGAGTTGAAAGGTTGACAGGTGTATAAATTAGGGGTTAAATACGAGGAAGCTTGAGGAAGCCAGACGATCATGTGGAATCCATGTGTGCCTGAATCCTTGTGCGTACGTTTAATTAATTTTTTATATATGATTTAAGGTGTTAAAAAAAAATATTTAAAATAAATTAAATAAATTTGTATAAATAATTTGTATATAAACAAGGTCAAGTTAGTTTAAATTAAAATAAAGATAATTTGGGTTAAATTAGTGTAATAATAATTTAAATTAATTATTTTCTTTAAGGGTAAGGTTAACCTACCTTAAAGTTCGATGTTAACTAAGCTTAGATGCTTTATCCTAACCCAAACCTAGCCAATTCCCCTGATGGAGTAATGTATGTTTACAGACAAGTAAAGAAAACTTACGCCTAACCCTGTTTCTAAGTTTAAGTAGCACCAATTTGAAATGTCCTTGAACTCACACGAAAAACTTTGGGGTGATACAGGTTAAGTCATACAATATGGCCAGGACTCAAAGGGGTCGAGGCAGGGGAGCATCGTCACGGGCACCACCGATGCCACCCACACCATCAACACCGCTAACACCACCAACACCACCAGCACCATCGCCCGAACTAGCCCTCATACTGCGCTCATTGGAAGCCATAAACAAGACTTTAAAGGGCCGCCAACCATCAGGAACTGAAGTGGAACCCCCACCATCTGGAACGGGTAATCCAGAAGCATCAAGGAACTCAAGGGAAGAATTTTGCACCTGAAGACATCACGCGAGAGTTGCAGAAGATCAAACTTCTAGAGTTTTCCGGAGGTCGCGCCAGTGAATGCGCGGAAGCATGGTTGGAAGGCATGACAAGGTGTTTTTCCTTAAGGAACTATGCGTCCAATTCAAAGGCCAATATTGCAATTTTCCAGTTAAGAGACATCGCCTTGAACTGGTGGGGAAACTGGGAAAGACAAGTACACCTCACCCCAGACACAGCATCTTGGGAACTTTTCGAGGAGAGGTTCTGAAGGAAATATCTACCAGCATACTACGAGGAGCAACAGGTATGGGCATTTCATGCCTTAGTACAAGGAAACATAATTGTAGAAGAATATGAGATCAGGTTTATGGAACTGGTCAAGTATGTTTCATATATGGACAATAACCAATGATAGGCAGAGCGCTTCGTTTATGGATTGAACCTGAAGATCAAAGCTATAGTAAGGATGTGGAAACCGTCTTCAGTGGCAGAGGCGGTAGAAAATGTGCGTTACGTAGAAGAACACATGAACTTAATAAAGGGTACAAGATCGACATTTCCACATCATCCTGGATTCATAGGAAAGACCCCGAGGACATTTCCTAGGGGAGGGGGCTCAAGGCCACCACCTTACGGTAACAGATTCATGCCAAGGACAGTAGATGCAAGGATTTCAATGGTAGCTAGTGCAGCATCTCGTTCATCGCCAACGGTGCAGATAGGTCCACGACCATCTCGAGGAACAACTAGTAGGGGCAGGGGTTCCAGGGGAAGGAACTCATTTAGGAATCAGTAACCTAACAGTGCATCGGTTCAATCTCGTATTGCCTGTTGGATATGCAAAGGACTCCATTACGAACGGGACTGTCCATAGATACAATCAGGGTTTGTGCATAGAGAAGGAAAGGCACCAATGGGGAGGTCAAGTAGCAACCACCAGATTTACGCAACGGTTAATAACCGCCAGGCCGAACATCAATCCACCGTAGTGGAGTCATCAGGTACGCTAAATCATATTAATGTTAAAATTGTGTTTGATTCTGGTGCAATAGATATTTTCATTTCACCATATGCATTAGAAAAGAGTGGGTTGATAGCCTATGAACACGATGACTTTAAGCAAGTCGAGATGGCTTCGGGGGAAAAACAAGTTGTAGGACCTAGTGTTGATAATTGTATAGTATACCTAGGAGTGTGCACTACAAGGTTGAAGGTATACGTCACTGCTCTTGGGGCATATGACCTAATCATTGGAATGGATTGGTTAGCAGCTCATCGAGCTTTGGTAGATTGTTTCGCAAAGAGGGTGCTTTGTATTGATGATGAAGGAAGACCAATAGAGATTGAGGGTGTACAGAGAAAAGTGTCATTACGCTTTATATCAACTATGAAGGTCAAGCAATGCTTGAGACAAGGGTGTCGATTGTATGTAGTGTAAGTAGTGAGTGAAAGGAAAGGACCCTCATTAGATTAGTATCTAGTATTGTCAAAATCTCAGGATTTTTTTCCGAACGAGTTACCAGGGTTACCTCCAGAGAGGGAGCTTGATTTTACTATAGATCTAAAACCTGGTGTAGAACCAATATCCAAGACTCTCTATCGAATGATGGCGCTAGAACTTTGTGAATTTCAAATGCAGTTGAAGGAGTTACTAGACTTAGGGCTAGTAAGGCCCACTGTCTCACCTTGGGGTGCACCGGTAATTTTTGTAAAGAAGAAGGATGGATATTTACGACTGTGTATAGACTACAGGGACTTGAACCGTGCTACAGTGAAAAATAGGTACCCAATGCCGCGAATAGATGATCTCTTCGATGAGATGAAAGGAGAAACGGTATTCTCAAAGATCGATTTGCGATTTAGATATCATCAGTTAAGGATTAACGAAGGTGATATTCCAAAAACTGACTTTCGAACTCGGTTTGGACATTACGAGTTTGTTGTGGTACCCTTCGGATTGACTAATGCGCCAGCAGTATTCATGAGCCTCATGAACAGCGTATTCCAGAAGTACTTAGATCGATTTGTACAAGTTTTTCTAGATGACATTCTCATCTATTCCAGGAATGAAGGAGAACATGAGGAACACTTGCGAATAGTGTTGTCTTTCCTTAGGAAGAACAGATTGTATGGAAAGTTATCGAAGTGTACCTTCTTCTAGAAAGAGATCCACTATTTAGGTCATATCATTTCAGGCGAAGGAATCTCAGTGGACCCAGAAAATGTAAAGGCCATTATGGAATGTCCAGTGCCAAAAAATGCACATGAGGTGAGAAGCTTCATGGGGCTAGCAGGTTATCAACAAAGATTTGTGGAAGGGTTCTCAAAAATAGTGAAACCCATCACCACTTTGCAACGCAAGGGAGTCAGGTATGAGTGGACAAAAGAATGTGATAGCGCATTCATTGAGCTTAAGAGGTTACTAACTAGTACGCCAATTCTACGAGTGTCAGATATGGAAAAGGACTTCATGGTATGCACGGATTCCTTGAAACAAGGGTTGGGGGCCGCGCTAATGCAGGATTGAGGAGTAATAGCTTATGCGTGAAGAAATTTCAAGAAGCATGAAGAGTTATACGTGACTCATGATTTAGAGTTGGCAGCTGTAATGCTAGCTCTGAAACTTTGGAGGCACTATCTTGTGGGGAGAAATTTTGAGCTCAAGACGGACCATCAAAGTTTAAAACATCTCTTCACTCAAAGAGATATGAATGCTAGGCAAAGGTGATGGAGTGATTTTATGAGTGAGTATGATTTTGGTATTTCATACATAAAGGGAAAGGAAAATGTGGCCGCAGAGGCCTTGAGTAGGAGACCATGAATCTTCTCCTTGGTACCCTTAAAGGTCAATTTGACGAAACAGGTGTTGACACAACTACTAGGAGACAATTGGTATTTAAAAGTTACTTCAGACCTCCAGAGCGGGAGACAAATAGACCCAAAGTATGAAGGATATAATCTAGAAACAGATGGATTGTTAAGATATCAAGGAAGGATGTACATCCCAGAGAATGGGGATATTCGAAGCATCATATTGAAGGAAGCCCATAGAGCACTTTATTGCACACATCCGGGTGTGAAGAAGATGTACGCAGAGATGAAGAAACTCTTCTTTTGGGTGGGAATGAAGCACGATGTATTCCATTTCGTCGCCAGATGCCTAGAGTGTCAACAGGTGAAAGCCGACCACCATCACCCGGCAGGCCTCCTACAACCACATGATGTTCCTATGTCCAAATGGGAAGTCATCTCAATGGATTTTGTTGTAGGGTTACTGCTCACATCTCATAGACACAATGCCATTCTTGTGATAGTGGATAGGTTAAACAAGAGTACTCATTTCATTCCAGTTGGAGACACTTACGATGTTACTGATGTGGCATGAGTGTTCATAAGCAAGGTTATCCGTTTGCACGGAGTATCAAAGAATATTATTTCAGATAGGGACTCCAGGTTCACTTCTAGATTCTGGACAAGTTTACAGTCAGCGTTGGGGACTCAGTTGAAATCAGGCACAACTTATCATATTGAAACAGATGGGCAAACTGAGAGAGTAAATCAAGTTATGGAATACATGCTTAGGATGTATGTAATGGATAATCAAACCCAGTGAGAGAAGTACCTACCTTTGGTATAATTTGCCTACAATAACAATTATCATAGTTCCATTGGAATGCCACCATACGAAGGTTTGTATGGAAGGCCATGCAGAACACCATTGATTTGGGATAGACTGGAAGATCCAGTAACAGTTGGGCCAGAATTGATTGAGGAAATGGAGGAACAAGTGATTCAAATCAGGCAGAGGCTAAAGGAAGCATAGGATAGACAGAACAGTTATGTGGATGCACACAGGACCGACCGAAGTTATGAAGTGGGGGACCAAGTTTTCATTCGTATTAGGCCTAATAAGAGTACTATATGGTTTGGGAAGTGGACAAAGTTGTCACCTCGGTTTATAGGGCCATTTTGGATCCAAGAGAAAATTGGACCCATTGCCTATCGTCTCGTACTGCCACCCCACTTGCATAAAACTCATAATGTATTTCA
>JZKD02S0439473.1:0-17676 GCA_000966675.3 Picea glauca | reverse complement strand
CTTGGATGGCATACCAAGGATAGCTCAAACTGTTCATGTTACAACCTTAGATCTGTCAAGGATGAGGTTAGCAACCATTCTCTTATTTACATTATGCAGAGCCTCATAGTAGACAAATGTCTGCTGCTCGCATGTGAACACTCTGTTTTCAGCATCGTAGAGGTTGTACAATAGGGTCATTGAGAAAATGCACCTGTGAGTTCGCTGCAACCAGTTGTATGATTATATAGGTGATGCATGCATCCAGATGCTACATTTAAGCCATTAACCACTTCCATTATCGGTGATGAGATCTTCAGAGTTCTCACATCTAACAATACCTATGGTTTGAGAACCAGTCCTTTCTCATCATACAGTATAGCAATAGGTGCAAGCAAAAAATGCAATCGACGACATTGCAGGCTTCATATCCCACAGTCTAGTTGCATCATCTCGAATGTAGAATTGAGGTTGTGCAAACCATTCATGCCAATCAATGGCGACAAGAACAGAGTTTCTTCGATGACGATTTACATGGTATAAAATCCTCAACTCGGTCTATTTCCTTCCCTGCCAATCTCTTTATGATTGAATGGCGAGCAACACCTGCCCTTGACAACATATACCCTGGTTCTGCAACATAGACGAGACCACATTGAAAGAGGAAATTCCTGGCTTGTTGATATGATAGAGGATGAATCACACCACCAAAGGGTAGATCAAATGCGACACTGTTTTCATCAGTAAGAGGGGAACCTGTAGAAGATTCTTTTATTGCCAGTATTGTGTCCTGGACGTTATCACTAAAAGGAAAATCTAATTCATCCGCATTATTATCAGTGAATGCAGCAGGGGACCGTTCCATTCCCCAGGTTGTGCCCTGCTCATAGTTTAGACTGAAAAACTGAAGCAGATTATTTAAACATGGCATTCTGATTAATCCGAGGACGTAGCTTGCTTAAGATATGCAATGAGATCAACACGCTCTTGTGGCTTCTTCAAACCAGGGAATACCATTTTAGTTCCAGGTATATACTTTTTAGGATTTAGAAGGTACTCGTACAAAGTGTCCTCACCCCAATTTACGACCTTGTTTTTTTGTTGGCAGAAGAATGTGAATAACCTGCAGTGGTGCCGGATCGTCTCCCAAAGAGCCCATTGAGATTTGGCCCTTGTTTGTGTCCAGCGCCCTTATCGACTGTGCGACACTGTGCATATTTGGTCTTGAAGATCTTTCTGTTCCATCTTGCTAATTCTAGATGGATCCAATTGACCAGACTGAAATTCAATGGATTAAGATCTAGGCAACGACCACCTGTATGGGAATCCTTCCCTCAAACCTGAACTATAGCCACTGCCTGAAACTCTTAGAGCTGGAACTCTTTGTGAAATTCGATCAGGTGAATAAATCTGTGTTGTTTGTTGCGCTGAAGTCTCTCTGATTACAGCTGTAAACAACTTCATGAAGCTCCTGTTCTTTTCGTCAATTGCCCTCAAGATCTGTATAGGAATAGGATCCCATGGAAACATAATCGCAACATCTGCTTTTGCAGTCATTCCAGATCTATGCAGAGTCCTAAGAAACCATCTCACTTGATCTTCGNTGAAAGAAACTATGCCACTCATGATTTGGAGTTGGAAGCCATAGTGCATGCCTTGAGGAAATGGAGACACTACCTCATGGGGAAGAGGTTTGAGATAAGAACAGACCACAATGGTTTGAAATATTTATTTGATCAACCAAATCTAAATGCTAGGCAAAGCAGATGGTTAGAATTTCTAAGCGAATATGACTTTGATATAAAGCATATCAAGGGGAAAGAGAATAAAGTGGCTGATGCACTCAGCAGGAGGGTGCATGAWCTACATGCTACAACCATTAGCATGTATCGGACYGATATTAAAAGAAAAATTCTGGAGGCTGCAAATGCAGATCTTCAATACAAAGAATTGGTAGCAAAGCTACAACAGGGTAAGATACCACAAAAGGTGGGTAATTATAATTTGGGAATAGATGGAATACTGCTGCACAAGAACAAAATTTTTGTTCCAAATTTAGGACTTGAAACGTATGATTTTGCATGAAATGCATAATGTCCCTTATGCATGGAAACCTGGATATCAAAAAACTGTGGCAACGATCAAGAGCCATTACTTTTGGCCAAGTATGAAGAGAGAGATCGTTGAATACATCACTAGATGTATGGAATGTTAGAAAGTTAAAGCTGAGCATAGGCACCCAGCAGGGTTACTACAACCTTTTCCCATTCTTGAATGGAAGTGGGAAGTGGTGACAATGGATTTTATTATGGGATTGCCCAGAATAGGCAAGTTGCATGATTCAATCATGGTGGTGGTGGACAAGCTTACAAAAGCTGCCCTTTTATTCCACTGAAAACTACTCACAAGGAGGCAGATGTTGCTGATATTTTCATGAAGGAAGTGGCACGATTGCACGAAATTCCTAAAATAATTGTGTCCGACAGAGACCCGAAATTCACCTCGAATTTCTGGAAATGAATGTTCAAAGGATTCATAATGAATCTGAACTTTAATATAGCTTATCATCCTGAGTCTGATGGACAGACAGAGAGGGTGAACATAGTGATAGAAGACATACTGAGAATGTATGTGATGGACAAACCATCGAAATGGGAAGCTTGGTAGAATTCACTTACAACAATGGGTATCAGGCATCGTTGAAGATGTGCCCATTTGAAGCACTTTATGGCCGAAAGTGCAATACTCCAGTGAGTTGGGATAATCCAGCTGATAGGACAGTAGTTGGGCCAGAGTTGCTCAAGGAGATGGAGGACCAAATGATAAAAATTAAGCAGAATTTAAAAGCTGCCCAAGACAGGTAGAGAAGTTATGCCGATAAGAACAGAACCCACAGAGAGTTCAAAGTGGGTGATCATGTTTTCCTTAAGGTGAAAGCTAACATGAGTTCCTTGAAGCTGGGAAGTTGTGCCAAGTTGGCAGCCAGATTTTGTGGGCCATTTGAAATCATATAGAGGATTAGTCCAGTTGCTTATATGATTGCATTGCCTGCATCTATGTTTGTTCATAATGTATTCCATGTATCATTTCTAATAAAATATATACTTGATGTTAATCATGTTATTGATTGGAATGTGATTCAAGTGGAGCAATAAGGCACTTTTCAAGTGCACCCAGTGCGCATTTTGGACTGAAAAATCAAGCAGCTCCAGAATCGAGCCATAGGGATTGTAAACGTCCAATGGACTTGGTACGGTCCTGAGGACGCTACTTGGGATCACGAGGATGCAATGCAGACATAATACCCACATCTTTTTGAGGATTTTTGAAATTTTTGTTGTATATGGGTATATGATGCACTGAGGACAGTGCATAAATAAGGGGAGGGGATTGTAATATCCCTCGACCAAACCCAATTGTAAATGTAATGTAAGTGTACTTAAGATGGTGAGATATTTTGACATCATTTTGTAATGCACCTTTCATGGCATAGTGCTCGCATGTACTGCGGAGTAAAATGTTGTAGTGTGCACATTTCTGGATACTGCGCGCAGTAACTAAAGTGCGTGCAGTATGGAGGTCAACGAGCCTTGTGTATATGATATGTGTTATAGGCTAGTGAGCCAGTTATTATAAGATGGGATGCTTATGTTTTGGAATTAGGCCAAAGATCCTAGATGTTAAAGGCTAGTGCACCTATTTTGTATATGTCTCATGATTAATATAAAATACATCGCTGTGCATAGAACAACCACGATAAAAGAGATGGGGGACTGAACTCCACCAGTTAGGGAAAGGGAGGGCCACAAGTTAAGGGAAAGGGATAAGCTAAAGAGATTAAGCCAAAAAGGAATATTATATTAATATTTCTTAAAACATATAGTATGGATAATTATTTTATCCTAAGTTCTAAAGTTGGGGACAAGTGAACCAAAGTAGCTTCCAACATGACAAGTGTCAAGTTGGGGACATGCATACATATCGTGGGGAATTAGCTCATTTTGACACTTCACCATCATTCTTACGATCATATCTCCCATGATTCCTTCTATCATTCAGTCATCCAGTCAATGATTCCATGACCATTTCACTCACATAGTCCGTTATCCTTCAGATATTCATTTCACTGTATCTGAGCCTGTTTCCATAATCATTTCCAGTTGGTGTACCTGGTTAGCTTGGGAGAGGGATTGAATAAGCGGGTCGTCAGGCCCGTGCAAAATTGAAGAGGCAGGTTGTCAAGCCCGTGAGCAATTCTCTGAGCGAGAGAATTGCTGGGAATTGATTTCCTGAAGGTGATAATCTACAACTCCAGTGCTCTGAGACTTCCTGTCCGGCCTATTGTTGAAGCCCTGGAAAGGAAGTGGGGCAGCCGAAAGACTGTTGAGAAGAGAAGGGGCACACTTCCTTGGGTGGGACAGGCATGTGGGGAATGAGAGGCTATAGGCTGTTAGTTGAGTGAGCACCTGAGGCAGAGTCTTTCCTGTTGTCTATGAGCTTTTAGCCTGGTTAGGAATCCCTTTACCCGGGTGGAGTTTAGTCCCAGCTCGAGGGTGACTCACTGTTGAGAGTGATGAACAATGTAGTCTAAGGCTGGAAGGTTCGTGGATGGTCTGTACGCAGTTGGTGACAATCTTTCCAAGATAAGTACAATCATATGATAAATTTACATGTTGCATTGTTATTTACGTGCTTATGTTACGGTTTATCATATATGTGATTATAATTGTCTGTATGTTTATGGGTATTTACCTGTATATGATGCATATCTGTGTTTATTGTTATTTCAATATGAAATCGTATATTTACAGAATGTAATTGTTTGTTTACGTTTATTTGTAAAGCTTCCGCAAGAGCATTGTATGTATATGTTATAATTGCATGCAGTTTGAAGAAAAAATTTATGTGGCATAGCTTAGTTGAATAGTGGGTATGTTACAGTATGTTCCACAGTGAAAGAACAAAAATGTTCCCTTGTGTAGCATGGCCCGATCATGGGTGGCCGGGGACGTTACAAAATGTTTAATGTGTGGCAAGGAATTATTATTTTTTGATAAATTTCAAAGAAAACTAATTCAGAAATGCTAATTTCTTTTTCCTTCAACTATGTTGGATGTTAGGAAATTGTGTTTATTATATTTGAATGTTTAATATTGTTGCAAGGAATTATTAATTTTTGATAATTTTCAAAGAAAACTAATTCGGAAATGCTAAAAAAAAATTCTTCAACTACGCTGGATGTCAGGAAATTGTGTTTATTATATTTGAATGTTCCCCAGGAAAAAACTGCCTCAAGAAATTGTGTTTATTATATTTGAATGTTTAGTATTGTTGCAAGGCATTATTAATTTTTGTAAATTATAAAAAAACTAATTCGGAAATGCTAATTTTTTTTTTCTTCAACTATGTTGGATGTTAGGAAATTGTGTTTATTATATTTGAATGTTCCCCAAGAAAAAACTACCCTGTTCGCATATTAACCTTGGGGGTCATATACAAGCCAAATGTCTTGTGTCTGGCATGAAGTCATCCTTTGCATGGATACCACATGTACTTCAAGCTGCTTCCCACATATCTATGCTCGGTCCCGTCGTAGCAATGCATTTATTCCCATTTCAACCTGACAAGGACTACGCTGCCATGCAACACTTGTTTGTTAATATGTATTATTTATCATAGTTGCAACTTGATATATGGTTTTATTTTATAAAGATCTATAAAGAGCATATAAAGGTTGTTCTTATTTGTTACTATGTATTATGTATCATAGTTGTAACTTGATGGAGTCATGTATAAGTTATTAAACAAACATGTGGTTGAAATGTCTATGCTTGGATTTTTCGATTTGAAACTTCTTGGATTTCAAAACAACATCATATTAGTAATGGAATTGAAAGATATGTTTCTCACTTTCTTGAAATATTGTTTTGACACTAAATAAAACATGGAGAATTAGGTGACCAAGAAGCATACATTTTCTTCCACTATTTTGACAGATTCGATAGATGCACCAACATAACTAAACAAACTATCCTTATCATTCACATGCATCTTCTCATCAAGTTCTCCTTTATCATGGATTGCATCTTCATAATTATTATCTAAAATTATTTTTTTTGAAACCAGAGGGGTTTCCTCCATAACATGCTCCGTAAGAGGCTCAATATAGCTAAATCCCTCTGTAAAAGCCAAAGACAACTTAGTAAAACACCTTTGAATAACCAATTAACAAATTGATAAAAGTGAAGCTTCCAAAATGATATTCAGATATAAAAATAATAAATGCAGTGAAGCTCCATCCCCTTTCTCCATATCCTCCAACTCTCTAGCTTGAGATTATGAGCTTGGAAATGGGTTTTTTAACTATTAAAGGCATAGAATAGTCACATCACTTATTTTCTTTTATGCTATGTACACATAATATATTATTACAAGTTTCAAATGTTTGCACCTTGCTATTTCACTTGTTATATTATAAATTCTATAACACTCTCTTCCCGTAAGTAATATGCACCCCACCACTGAAATTGTTGTAGGATACTCTTAATCATGAACTATGGATTCTAACATTTGATGCTTACATGTATGTGGTTATGATTGTATATAATCCCTCATTCCATTTCCATGGCCTTGCCACCATCAACATAGTAGCCTCATTAATAGAGATTTTGTCCAAATCAAAATCTATTGTGTAGAGATTTGCGTGGCGATATAGTAGTAGTCCATCATCCTCTAGGAAGTGAAAGTATGTTAGGAAAATAATTCAATTTGGAGTCTATGGAAATGAGATTCAATGTAGTTGAATTAATTAGTATAGTCTAAACATGTTACGATTTTGATTTTTTTGTCACATTTTTTCATCCATTTTTACCTAAAAACTTATTAAAAACTGTAAAGAATTTGTTGGAATCATAGACATTAATTGTTAAGATTGCACGATCTAGGTGCAATAGGGGTTTTTGAGGCAATTGATTTCATTTATACATTCAAAAATGCAATTTCAGCAATGAAAAATTGCAATTAACTAAAAATTATATAACCAAATTATGGTAATGATTAGGGGAAAAAACCCAAGACTTCTTTGAATTAATTAAACGATAATCCACCATCAACCTGCAAACATAAAACATGTAAAATCTAAACTTTTGAAAGCCACCACCTACTTATTTTTTACCAAGAAAAATAACAAATATTATTACAACACATTATCTAATATCATATTCTTTTTTAATGTGATTTATTTATAAATTAATTTATGATTTACAAAATTCCATTATTCTTTATACACTATAATTTTTTTATTTTAAACTATCCTATTACTTACAAAAATCCATTTTCTAATATTTTTTTTAATTCTTTATGACTTACAAAATGATTTTATTATAAACCTTCATATAAATTAAGAAATTCAATTTTATAATTTTTTTTTATAAAATATTTTATAATTTACAAAATTCTTTTATTTTTTAAATATATTTTATATTACATACTCCCTAAAGAAATGAATGAGAATGCTGAAATAATGAAATGGTAGTGTGGATAGTAATAAAAGGATGGAATGAAAAAACAATGGGCACCTTTTTTTCGCAAACACAAAGAACATACGGGTAGCCATGTTCTCTATGTTCAACTTTTTTGTGCAAGCAATCGTTACTAGCAAGGGCCTCATCTAAAATCTCTTCAACTACTTGGGGGACCCTACAATGTTCCATCAATTTCATTTTCATTCTCGGAAAGTGAAGTGAGGCGACAATAAATAAAATATGGTTGTAATATGTGTATTGTACTATTGATAGTAGATCAAATTATTTGAGTTAAAAATCGTTAACAAGTTTTTTAATTTCCTTTCTATTATTAGTCTCTACTGAAGGCGTAGAGGGACTATAGCGATTGATAATTCGTTGACTTCATATTAGTTTGTTCTTTGATTAAAAATATTTGCATAATCTCTATTGTTGGAACTAGAGAACTAAAAAATTTATTTTTTATATAATAAAAAGTACCATATATGTCATGATCTGACTGGATAACAAATTGAAGGTCTCATTGCCAACTTTTCTATTCCCAATGTTTTATGTTAGCATATCCAAAGTTTTTGATCATCTACGGTCTTTCTGAATTTTTACTATTTTTATTTAAATTTTTAGATATCCAAATTTTTGAGCATCGAGAGTCAGTTTTTTATTAGTTGACTTCATATTAGTTTGTCCTTTGACTAATTTTGTTTTGCATAGTCTCTATTGTTCGAGCTATTGTTATTATTATTATTATTATTACTTATTGTTATTATTACTTATTGTTATTATTAAGTACCTCTAGGCATTTTTATTATTATGTACGTTAACATGCCTCCACACTGCATTCTTTCTTAAATGTTTACACAACACGAGGCCCTTGGACAGTCCTGACAGCCTTAAATGTTTACCTAACATGCCTCACAACCTTAAATGTTTACTTAACATGCATGTTACAATACATTTTCCTCCGATTTGTTTTATACAATGTTGTCTGCAATGAATATGGGAAATATGTTCTTTAGTGGCATTATCGGTTCATTGGTTGATGCTTGCTCGTTGGTTTGGTGGATGTTGCTTATTGTTGTTTGATTCAACTTTGCAAAGTTGAGGTCCTGCAGCTGCACTTGGACCTCTTGGTGCTTGTTCACTGGTTTATTATTTTCTTGTTTCTCTTGTTTGCTTCAACTTTGCAAGGTTGAGGTCCTGCATTCGTAGTTGGACCTGTTGTTGTAATTTGCACGCTTGAGATTCTGCAACCATGATTGGAACTGTGCTTCTGTCATTCCCCATTGACAGGTGGGTTTTAGTGCCATGTTTACCTTCCTATTCGTTGTTTGTTGTTTACTATTTCCATTTTGCAAGTAAAAATTTTCAATACTGGGAATACCTGAGTGAAATCCTCTTGCAGAACATCTTTGTATGTGACTACTACGACCAGAGAACCGAGAGTGTGATGTTGTCTTGGTCTTGTTTTTGAATGTCAATGTTCGACACAGAACCCACCTCTATCGCAACTATAGTGACATAAAAAAGGAAATCGATTTTTCTCCTGATTTTTTTTCTCCTGATTTTTCTCAGGTTGTTCCCTTCCAATCACATGTGCCCACTTCCATGTCCTGGATATCAAACCAGGACTCATTGAAAAATAAAAATGCAAAAAAAATATGAGGTACAGTTTGAAACAAATGTACCAAACGTATGTTTTTTAGGAACATAAAATGTGAGGAGAAAATTTGATTTCCTTTTTATATGTCACTATGGATGCGACAAAGGTGGGTTCTTTGTCAAACAATGATGTCCAGGAACAACACCAAGACATCCATACAGTCTTGTTTATCTAGATGTAGTAGTCACATACAAAGATGTTCTGCAAGAGGATTTTGACTGGGGCATTCCCAGTATTGAACATTCTTACTTGCAAACTGGAAAAAAAAAGAACGAATAAGGATGCAACAATGGCAATGAAACTTACCTATGAATGGGTAACGACAAAAGTGCAGTTCCAATCGTGGATGCATAATCCCAACCGTGCAAACTACAAATTTGTTAAATGTTTACAGTGGGAGGCCCTTGGACGGTCGTCATAGCCTTAAATGTTTACCTGACAGACCTCACAACCTGAAATTTTTACTTAACAGGGGTGTTGCAATACATTTTGCTCTGATTTTTGGATACAATCTTGTCTGCAGTGAATTTGGGAAATATTGTTCTTCACTGACATTATTGGTTGATTGGTTGATGCTTTCTCATTGGTTTGATGGATGTTGATTATTTTTTTTTGATTCAAATTTGCAAAGTTGTGGTCTTGCAGCTACAGTTGGACCTCTTGGTGCTTGTTCATTGGTTTGTTGTTTGTTGCTTTCTCTTGTTTGCTTCAACTTTGCAAGGTTGGGGTCCTGCATCCGCAGTTGGACCTGTTGTTGCAGTTTTCACAGTAGGGATTTTGAAACCACGATTGGGACTACGCTTCTTTCATACCCCATTGACAGGTAAGTCTCGATGCCATGGTTGCATTCCTATTCGTTGGTTGTTTTTTACTATTTCTAGTTTGCAAGTAAGAATTTTCAATACTGGGAATTCCTGAGCCAAAATGATCTTACAGAACATCTTCGTATGTGACTACTACGACCAAAGAAGCAAAGGTGTGATGTTGTCTTGGTCTTGTTCTTGAACATCGTTGTTCGACAAAGATCCCACCTCTGTCCTAGCCATAGTGACATATAGAAAATGAAATCAATTTTTCTCCTTGTATTTTCTGTTTCTGAAAACCATACGTTTGGTACATTTTTTCATGTTGTTCCCTTCCAAAACATCTTGTTCTCCTTTGAATGTTAATGTTAGACACATAACCCACCTCTGTTGTAGCCATAGTGAGATATAAATAAGGAAATTGAATGTTCTCCTCATATTTTATGTTTCTGAAAACGATACGTTTGACAAAGAAACATGAGTGTCATGTTGTTTTGGTCTTGTTCTTGAACGTCGATGTTATACCGAGATTCCACCTCTGTCGCAACCATAGTGACATATAAAAAGGAAATCAAATTTTCTCCTTGTATTTTCTGTTCCTCAAAACCATACGTTTGCTGCATTTTTTTCATGTTGTTTCCTTCCAAAACGTCTTGTTCCCCTTTGAATGTCAATGCTAGACACATAACCCACCTCTGTTGCACCCATAGTGAGATATAAAAAAGGAAATTGAAAGTTCTCCTCATATTTTTTGTTCCTGAAAACCATACGCTTGAGTGCAACCCTAGCACTGAAACTTACCCATCAATGCATAACACCAGAAATGAAGTTCCAATCACGGATGCAGAATCCCAACCATACAAAGTGCAACAACAGGTCCAACTGCGGATGCAGGACTTCAACCTTGCAAAGTTGAAGCAGACAAGAGCAAGAAACAAACAAAAAACCAGTGAGTCAATTGAACATGCACTGTTTTGTGACTACTATTGGACTACTATTTTTGTGACCGAATTCCAGAATAGAGGGAGTGGGCATGACCACACACTGTTGTGGATAGAGGGTGCATCGATCTGTGGAAATGACAACAACTCACATATTGAGCAGTTTCTGGACAAATACATGACATGAAACACAGATCATTTGGATCTAGAGCTTGCCAAATTTCATAGACATTATCATACAAGAAGCTGTAAAAAATGAAAAAAATCACATTTCATATACAACTTCCCTGTTCCACCAATGAGAACAACAAGAATCGTAGAGCCAATTAGTTTGGAGGACAATGTTCTCATTGAGAAATCTAAATCTTTGTTCACATTTCTAGAACAAGGAGACTTTGATGACTTAATGAGCTTCCAAGACTTCTTGGCAGAGCTAAATCTAACAGAAGATGTGTACATCCAAGATATACAATCTACACTTAAACGACGAACAATTTTCCTTAAACGGAAATTTTTACATATATGGAACAATAGTTTCTCCAAGGACCAACCAGTTATGTGGAATGCAAATATAGACGCATAGTATGTCCTCAATGCATATGCCATAACATCATATTGTACCTCGTACATGACAAAGGTTGACAAATCTATGACAAGTGCATTCAGATGAATACACAAAGAACATGAAAAAAATCATATTGATGCTATGCAAATGATACGTGCACTTGGAAATACATTGCTTAATCTTCAACAAATGTCTGCTCAACAAGCAGTCCATGTTGCACTTTCCTTGCCCCTAGAATGTGGTTCAAGGAAATGTTTCTTCACAAACACATCTCCACTTGAGAAACACAAATTGGAAAATGGTTTTACAATTGGGCCACCAAAAATACTATTAAAATAAAATAATATGAAAAATGTTGAAATAGATATAAACAACATCTCTTTGAACTTAAACCAGAGTTTGTCGAGCTCCAACTATATTTAATAGCTAAGAATGTTTTTCCCATAGTTAATGTGTCTCTATGGCTTGATAATTATCAGACTAAGTGTTGTTGTGTGAGGGATAGAGTTCTTTTCTCCCTTTCTTTTTCCTCTTCTATACTTACCCATTTTTCCCTTTTCTTCTTCCCCTCTATTCTCCATTTCTGGTTCTATACTTAGTCATGTTTCTATGCTCGCGGGTTCCCAGGGTGGAAAACTAACAAATCCTCATGTCCATCTATATATTCACATCACGAGTCCGACCGACCACCATTCGTTTGCATACTTAGCCAATTTTATGATTGCGGGTTTGCGGGTAGGCTCTATCAAACTCTCATGCCCCATGTTCGGGGTATACATCTTGCACCCAAAACTTCCATGATCTACAATTCGACCCTGGAATCCTTGAAATTGTAAGCCTCACTTTAACTACGATGACTTCGTTTGACCGCCTTGACTTTCCATACTTATTCGAGTCTTCAAAGTTTCACAGGTTCACAAAAGTTTGAAATCATTTTTCGCTCCCCTACATCCCCGCCACTTTCGCCCCTTCCCAATGCACATTAATTATGATTTTACTAGTGACAACTCAGGAGACAGGTTCGAAAATATTGGCATTAATAAGCGAAAAGATCGAGGACATCTCCCATTAAAACACATTAATGGGAGAATATTATGGGATCTGATGATTTTTTTGTGTCGATCTTGAATTGGAAAAAACTTGTTGGTTTTTTTAGTTTTTTTAAGGAATCATCATAGTAAGAATGCAATATTGTGCTAGCCTACTATCATCTACAAAGATGTTGACGTCATGTCCCTTTTTAATACTGTGCATATATTGCAAGTTGTCATATTTGCGAATATGCTTGCCTATGAAAATGTTAACTCATATTTTCTCTATCTCCTATGTGTTTGACCAAAATTTGCGAGCTGAAAACACCCTTCAAATTGGAACATGGTTTACATTTGGGCCACAAAAATGCTATTAAAATAAAATAATATGACTAGTATCGGAATAAATATAAACAAATTCTCTTTGTACTTGAACCTGAGTTTGTCGAGCTCCAAGTATATTCCATAGTTGAGAATGCTTTTCCAATAGTTAATGTTTATGGCCGCGAGTTCCTGGATTAGCGTTATCGAACTCTCATGCCCCCTGTTCCGTGATATACATATTGGACCCAAAAATTTTGTGATCTACAATTCGACCCCAAACTCCTCGAACTCACAAGCTTCACTCTACCTACGATGAATCTGTCCTCATCCGTCTAACTGCCCCGCCTTTCCATACTTAGTCAATTCTTCACTTCTTGTTGTCACAGATTCGCGGGTTCACAGACTCCCAGGTTTAGAAACATTTTAAATAATTTATTACTCCCGTCCATCCCCGCCACCTTCACACACTTCCCAATGAAAACTACTTACGCTTTTAATTGGTGACAATTCACCACACAGGTTCGAAAATATTGACATTAATAACCAAAAAGCTCGAGGACATCTCTGATTAAAATGCATTAAACCAAGATCTACAGGAGATTATAGTATCATGCCCCAATGTTCATTTTAAATACTATTAGGACACAATTACTGTCACATGTTGCAATACAAACAAATCTTCATCAAAGCATTATCGTTTCTCATAAGCACCCCATATGCACCCCAGTCGCCTAATATCGAATTGGCATAGGTCAATATTATGGGATCTGAACTTTTTTTTTTGTGGATCTTGAAATCATAATTTTTTTTGTTTACTTTATTTTTTTTAAGGCATTTTACCCTGCCTTTCCATACTTAGTAAATTCTTCACCTCCTGTTGTCATAGATTCGCGGGTTCTTGGGCTTCCAGGTTCACAAAACTTTCAAAGCATTTTTCGCTCCCGTCCATCCCCATCACCTTTGCTCCCTTCCCAATGCACATTAATCATTCCTTTATTAGTGACATCTCACCACACATATTTGAAAATATTGGCATTAATAGGTGAACATTTTGAGGACATCTCCCATTAAAACGCATTAAACCAATATTTACGGAAGATTATATTATCATCCTCCAGTGTTCATTTTAAATACTTATTCCCATTTCCCTCTATCATCAAAAACTTGGGCTTTAAGGTGTCTTCCTTGTAATGTTCTTGGTCATCCACATTTGAGACAACCTAAAGATGCCATTCATGCCCAATTGAAAGATGAGGGAGTGGTTTTATGTGACATTAGCTTTGAGGGAAAAAATTATGTTAGCCAACCGAAACTCAGAAAAAAAAAAATCAAGTATCTTATGATTGGTATTCTCCATGTATTCGATCCTTTGGTTGGTTGAAAGACATTCCTGAAGATTTGTATGTTGAACTTCTTTTTTTTTTTGTTGGAAATTAGAAGGGGCTTTCAAGTCACCTGCAAAATGCTCCTTTGTTGAAGTATATAGCTTCTTCCAACAACACATATTTGGCAAGTGTATCAAATACTGTAGACCACACCAGAATTTATCTTTCGTCAGAGGAGTTGCACATATCGTGTCATACAAAATGGTCTGGAATATTCGAAAGTGACGCCAAATATTACTCCATGCGCGAATATACTCAGAATAAATTATAATATTGGATCCTCACGAAGGTGAGAAACTGTATGAGTGGTTGAATCAACATCCTAAAATTACAGAAATTTCTATGTCAAAGTTTGTTGAGCGACTTCTGGGTGTAGTAACAGACTTGACATAAAGTCATCTTATTTCTCAAATTTTGTTTAGCAACCTCTGGAAGTAGTAACAGAATTGACATACAATCAACTTTCTATCACTACTACACATTTTTTTCACTATTCCTATGCAAATAATTGCATC
The DNA here is from genome assembly GCA_000966675.3 of Picea glauca. Lineage (NCBI taxonomy): Eukaryota > Viridiplantae > Streptophyta > Pinopsida > Pinales > Pinaceae > Picea > Picea glauca. The sequence goes on along the minus strand of JZKD02S0439473.1, from coordinate 2,950 downwards.
TGGGTCGAAGAGCTTACCACTATTTGCAAGAATATTATCCTAGTGGTTGAAGGTTGGTATATAATTAGGGAACACGACTCTCAAATTTTTTTGATGCTTGTATCAACAAGTAACTAGGAAAAGTTAATGGGAAGGAATTCTGAACTATGGACTTTGCAATACTTTCTGAAGATTACTTTATACTACCACCTTCTGCAGGAAGTTTGAGGTATTCAGGTAATGATTTGGTTTCTGAAGATCACATTTTACTACCACCTTCATGTAATGATTTTGTTTCATTCTTTAGAAGAGACCTTGATGTAGTAGATATTCCAAAGCTATTTCCACCGAATATCAATCTTCTTGTTGTTTCTTGTGCTTTGAATAAGGAGAATGCATTTCTTTTGTTGCAGTAGATCTGATATTTGAAAAAAAAATATGTTGCTTGATGCTTGAAGAATTAACTTGTCTGGTTCAAAGAAATCGCCATCGCCTCGCTACAAGTGTCTTTGAAGTTGTTCATCAAGATCACGGGTTGATAAGCACATAGTGCCTTCCTGGTCGTAGAGTGATTCCATCCCCAGCTTGGGTTTGCACATATGCTTTTATTTCTATCTTGTTTCTTTCTCTTGGTGGTGGATCCTTCTATCCCAACTAACATGATGGAAATAAACTAGATCTAGGGAGTTTGATCACTTCCAGGGATTTGAGATGATTATATATTAATTTCAATTAACTTAAAAATATTTATGTGTGCAACCTAATGTTAGACATAGAAAATACAATTTTTTATTTTTTTAAATATAAAATAATGTATTTTTTTAACACACGACTGGTCGAAAAGTTTCAGGTGTTATTTGGGATTCACATCCTTCAAGGATGTAAATTAATTACACAATTAATATTTCTTGTGGAAATGCATTAAACCCGTTGTCAACTATGACAATTACATTAACACTGCAATGTCCAGATAATAAATTTCTTACATGCACCTAATGTCGAGGTCATCATGGCATAGGACACCCACCCTCCAAAGATGTCCAGACTCATAGCAACATTGTAATTGTCGTGAGAAAGCAACTCTAAAGTTGATGCTCTTTTGCAGGTCTGAAAACCCTGCAATCTAATTGCTTTGGCAATGACATGCCTATTTGTTCACCACATTACCTCCCTACAATCAATGACATTTTTCCCATTGCCACCACCAGTGTCAATGTTCAAAGCTGAAGCTATCTGGAGCCTGGAGTCACCACCAGTCTTGATGTCTAAAGCTGAAGATACCTGGAGCCTGGGTTCACGACTTGATATACTTGACATCAACAGTGATCAAAATTTGATTGTATGTCGAGTCTGGTACTACATCCAGAGGTTGCTCAACAAACTTTGAGATAGAAGTTGACTGTCTGTCGAGTCTGTTACTACATCCATAAGTTGCTCAACAAACTTTGAGATAGAAATTTATGTAATTTTATAATGTTGATTCAACCACTCATACAATTTCTCACCTTCGCGAGCATCCAAATTTATAATTTCCTTCTAAGTATATTCAGGCATGGAGTAATATTTGGCATCACTTCCGAATATTCCAGACCATTTTGTAAGCCATGATATGTGCCACTCCTCCTAGGAAAGATAAATTATGGTGTGGTCTGCAACATTTGATACACTTTCCAAATATGTGTTGTTGGAAGAAGCTATATACTTCAACAACGAAGAATTTTGCAGGTGACTTTAACATCCCTTCCAATTTACAACAATTAGAAAAAGAAATTAAACATACAAATCTTCAGGTAGGCCTTTCAACCAAAAAAATGATTGAATACAAGGAGAATGCCAATCATAAGATACTTGAATTTTTTGTCTGAGCTTCTGTTGTCTAACACAATTCCCCCCTCCCCCCCCAAAAAGTTGTCGTCACATAAAACCACTCCATCGTCTTTGAATTGGGCCTAAATCACATCTCTAAGTTGTCTAAGATGTGGATGACCATGAACATTAAAAGGAATGCACCTTAAACCCCAAGTTTTCGATGATAGAGGGAAATTAACACTTATCAAAGTACAAAATGTTGAATAAAATGGTAATGTAGCCAGGCCATATCTAGAAGAGACAAACTATTCAAGAAGATAACTGAGATAGATCTAGATGACATCACCCATGAAGTACAAGACCCAAAATTGATATTCAAATCGTTGTTTTTAACCAGGAAATCATTTGATGATCAAGTTGAAATCTATAAAAGACTGTCATTTGAAAATTTCTATATTATTCTTGAATATGGTGAAGATGGCGTGAAAAACTGGCTAGTTGATTATTGGATTAAAAACTAAGATATTGAATAAGCATTGCACAACCTCTCTATTGATCTAAGGGACTTGGAAAGTGAATTCTTCAGTATACAAATCCAACATGAAATCAACGCGGCGACCATGAGGAGCTACATCAAGGAGTGGTTCAAAACGATTGTCGACAAGATTTCCAATGAAGGGCAAAGGGCACTTGAGACGGTTCCCATAACCGCCGAGGAAAGCCATAAAATTACATCAACGAGAAAATGACAAGGCATGGGAAACCATCATAGTAAGTTCATACTGATCATATTCTTCTATCTTTGTCAATATCTTCATCCAATTAGTCTACCTCTTTAAATAGAAAGGCTTAACCGAGTACTAACAATTTTGTCTTTCTTTTTGTCAGGTTTTGCAGTCTTCCATCGCCAACTTTCTTCTTTCTACAAGATTGATTCTTGTACATATTTTATTTATGGTATGTGGGAGCCCCAATCCTAGTGATTATGGAAAACACATTTAAATTTTAGAGAATATGTGTTGAACTATATATTTTTTTACAAATTCCAAGAGATCTGTTTTGGGAAATAATCTCAGCTTTATTTTGTAACCTAGTTTATTTGAATATAAAATATTTGAGGTTATTGTATGGGGTTTTCCAATGTCTAATATTGTTTTTTTTT
>JZKD02S0439451.1:0-17676 GCA_000966675.3 Picea glauca | reverse complement strand
TAGCTAAGCAAGACAGCAGTGAAGGAAAGGGTTAGAAAAATAAACATAAAAGACTAAGCTAAGAATTAAACTAAGAAAGGAAAGAACAACTAAACTATTGAGCATAAGGACATAATAACAAGAAGCAAACAATACTCATGTCACCAATGGAAAGGATTGTATTAGTGAAAAGAAAACACTTAAAATAAAGGGGACTTTGGGTCCCTTCTTCCTCCAAGGGAGGGATCTTGGACCCCCAAACTTGAGCTCTTCTTACAACTTGAAAACTTGAAAGAAATGGTGAAAGAATCCCAAGCTAACCCACTCAAAAGGCGAGGTGGATTGCCCAAATGGAATGGTGCTAGTATTCTCTTGATGAGAAAAGAGGATTCCCCAAGAGAATAGCAGCAGCATAACCTTGCAAATGAATTCCTTGAAAATGTAGTGCACCCATGGCCTTGTTTTATAGCACCACTTTGAGGTATTGTGCAACCAGCTTTTAGTGTGAAAAGGGGTTGTTTAGGGAACCTTTAGGTCTTTTCCCAGCCACCCAACCGGATCCAACCTAGATTTGGATGTCAAATCGACTTGGAAGTTGAACCAGAAGTGGGTGGGAAGACGAACAACCTCATAAATGTGTTGTTCTCAGGTGTGCATGGCTTTTAGCATCCACAGTCGTGCATCATGCACATGTGCACTTTTCCTACGTTTCTGGATGGTGCATGTGTGCGCGCACCCTATGTAGTCATAGTGCACCTTGATTTTATAACTGGTTGTATAGTTTTGGAACTTTTGGAAAACAAAATTTGGTAATTTTGGTCCATGGGTGGACTCATAGTTGTTTGAATATGTTGGATTCCTATAACCATTTGCAGATGAAATTTCAGTGATAACAGATGCCCCCTGATGGATGAGGTTGGGAGCATACAGATAGCCAAAATTCAACAATGTTTCTTCTACTGAGAGTATCGTTGTAAGAAAGAGCGATAGTGAGAGTATCAAGAGTGACCCATTGGAAGAAGAAGGGGACCTATGGGACCCACCTTTCGTGAGGTGTGTAAAATAAATTGTGTACAAAGAAGGTGGGCATGCCCCATGCTCCTGTCATGTAACTCAAAAAAGGGTGTTTTATAGTAACTAAAACTATGTGTTGATGTAGACAACTGCAGTGCCCTCAGGGGTGGTTTTGATAAAGGCAGATGAAAATTATGATGAGGAACATACTCTGAACAGTAGGTAATGACACCTATAAGAAGTATCATGGATTCTGTGGGCGTTGATAGGCCAGCAAAGTTCAGAGGTCTTCGGAAAATATAAGAAACAACCTTAATAGTCACAATGTAAGACCCACTGAAACATGAGAAAGTGTTGAAGTCGAATGTTATGGGGGTCAACGATAGCAGGGATCACTTATGGGTCTCCTTGTGTCATCTGAGACTTCTCATTGTAAAAGTAATGAGAGTCAAGATAATGTCGCCCTTCTGGAAACTGTGTTGATGTCGACAAAAAGGGAGACGTGACTCCAAGAAGCAAAGGGCTTCGTGAAATCCACTAGGTGAGGTTGGGAATTGAGGAGGTACGTGGACAAATTCAAGCTGCGTGGAGACTCAAGACTGCCCTTGGTTGGGGATATATGTGAAGTTTAAGTGGTTGCAACCGTTTAATGAGGTCGAGTATCAAGGGAGACAACGAGATGTGGGATAAGTTGTGCCAGAGGCGGGACAAAGTGAACAAACTCAGAGAGCAGAGGTAGGTGGTCTGTGGGATACTCGAAGTTTATGGATGATGTCAATAGGAGTGGATGATAAGGAATGTCCCAACCAAGGGCAACATGGGTTTCGTTTTCCAAAAAGGTCACTAAAGGTGACGACGAAAAGCTATGTAAAAGGTTGGAAACAACGTCTTAATTACAAAAAGAATTAAAAAATCAGTGGGGATAATAATGCAGATACAGAAATGGGTGCCCCAATGTAAGATGGATTGTCCTGGGGATGGTGCAATTTGGTGTAACAAACAAGTGGAGGGTTGCGGCCCCATATGCTAGTTTCTGTAGTAGGGCAATGTATGGAGGGAAATTTGAGGATGGGCAAACTGATGATGGGTGAAATGGATGATAAATGATGTTGCGGGAGTGCAATCAAAAACAATCGTGAGGAAGTGCCTTGGGAGTCCATTGGGTAGGCTAGCAAAATGAGGAGGAGTATGTGGTTGATTTGCGACATGATGCAAGACTATCGGGACTCCCATCCCTAAAGGTTGAAAACANTGAATTCCTTGAAAATGTAGTGCACCCATGGCCTTGTTTTATAGCACCACTTTGAGGTATTGTGCAACCAGCTTTTAGTGTGAAAAGGGGTTGTTTAGGGAACCTTTAGGTCTTTTCCCAGCCACCCAACCGGATCCAACCTAGATTTGGATGTCAAATCGACTTGGAAGTTGAACCAGAAGTGGGTGGGAAGACGAACAACCTCATAAATGTGTTGTTCTCAGGTGTGCATGGCTTTTAGCATCCACAGTCGTGCATCATGCACATGTGCACTTTTCCTACGTTTCTGGATGGTGCATGTGTGCGCGCACCCTATGTAGTCATAGTGCACCTTGATTTTATAACTGGTTGTATAGTTTTGGAACTTTTGGAAAACAAAATTTGGTAATTTTGGTCCATGGGTGGACTCATAGTTGTTTGAATATGTTGGATTCCTATAACCATTTGCAGATGAAATTTCAGTGATAACAGATGCCCCCTGATGGATGAGGTTGGGAGCATACAGATAGCCAAAATTCAACAATGTTTCTTCTACTGAGAGTATCGTTGTAAGAAAGAGCGATAGTGAGAGTATCAAGAGTGACCCATTGGAAGAAGAAGGGGACCTATGGGACCCACCTTTCGTGAGGTGTGTAAAATAAATTGTGTACAAAGAAGGTGGGCATGCCCCATGCTCCTGTCATGTAACTCAAAAAAGGGTGTTTTATAGTAACTAAAACTATGTGTTGATGTAGACAACTGCAGTGCCCTCAGGGGTGGTTTTGATAAAGGCAGATGAAAATTATGATGAGGAACATACTCTGAACAGTAGGTAATGACACCTATAAGAAGTATCATGGATTCTGTGGGCGTTGATAGGCCAGCAAAGTTCAGAGGTCTTCGGAAAATATAAGAAACAACCTTAATAGTCACAATGTAAGACCCACTGAAACATGAGAAAGTGTTGAAGTCGAATGTTATGGGGGTCAACGATAGCAGGGATCACTTATGGGTCTCCTTGTGTCATCTGAGACTTCTCATTGTAAAAGTAATGAGAGTCAAGATAATGTCGCCCTTCTGGAAACTGTGTTGATGTCGACAAAAAGGGAGACGTGACTCCAAGAAGCAAAGGGCTTCGTGAAATCCACTAGGTGAGGTTGGGAATTGAGGAGGTACGTGGACAAATTCAAGCTGCGTGGAGACTCAAGACTGCCCTTGGTTGGGGATATATGTGAAGTTTAAGTGGTTGCAACCGTTTAATGAGGTCGAGTATCAAGGGAGACAACGAGATGTGGGATAAGTTGTGCCAGAGGCGGGACAAAGTGAACAAACTCAGAGAGCAGAGGTAGGTGGTCTGTGGGATACTCGAAGTTTATGGATGATGTCAATAGGAGTGGATGATAAGGAATGTCCCAACCAAGGGCAACATGGGTTTCGTTTTCCAAAAAGGTCACTAAAGGTGACGACTAAAAGCTATGTAAAAGGTTGGAAACAACGTCTTAATTACAAAAAGAATTAAAAAATCAGTGGGGATAATAATGCAGATACAGAAATGGGTGCCCCAATGTAAGATGGATTGGCCTGGGGATGGTGCAAGTTGGTGTAAAAAACAAGTGGAGGGTTGGGGCCCCATATGCTAGTTTCTGTAGTAGGGCAATGTATGGAGGGAAATTTGAGGATGGGCAAACTGATGATGGGTGAAATGGATGATAAATGATGTTGCGGGAGTGCAGTCAAAAACAATCATGAGGAAGTGCCTTGGGAGTCCATTGGGTAGGCTAGCAAAATGAGGAGGAGTATGTGGTTGATTTGCGACATGATGCAAGACTATCGGGACTCCCATCCCTAAAGGTTGAAAACAGCATGAGTGTCAAAGTTCCAAGGGGGATATGAATGGGACAACTCATGTGGGGGAGAGTGCTACGGGTGAAAATACCCAAAATGCAGTGGAGGTGGAGGTACTGCAGAGTGATACAGGAGCATCGCCAATGTCAAGCGAGCGTGGGGCAAGCGCCAATGCATTTTGGCACATGATAAAAAAAAATTGAAATGTTTTGAAGTTGGATGCACCAAAATTAAATGTAATAGTTAAGGAAGAGCATACTTCTTGATTGTAATCAGACCTTGAGTGTCCCACTCTCGTCTGAAAGACTAAGAGGCATTTATGCTAGTAAATGTAAGTAGGTAGACTCGAATTCTCAGATTAGACAGTTTTAGGAGCCGGAGGGAAAACGGATATAGACACCCTCACTTGTATCATTGTAACATTACAAGCACAATCAAGAGAGCATAGGAGAGAAGAAGAAGAGAGAGCTATGTAGAGTAAAAACCCATGTACAGAGGTTCTGAATTAATACAAACATCTTTAGTTCAGACTCATGGTGTCAAATTGCTTTCTTTCTTGTACATGTTGATTGATATATGTTTGTTTACTCTCTGTTATGCATTTTCTTTGATGCATGAATGTATGGTTTCATATTTAATGTCTAAAATATGAAGAGAAGGAGAGTAAAGAATGAGTTTCAATTGTTTCTCTGTCTGAGAAAGAGTTTTCCTACAATGAGTGCTGTGAAATTGTCCGCAAGGTGTGCGTCGATAGAAGTCAGAGTTCGTCTCTGCAAGCTCAGAAGGGATAACATTGTTCTCATTCTCGCAGAAGTGCAAGTTAAGCACAGGATCCATGCAAGGAGTGTGCAGGCCAAGTGAAGTCTCAGTGTTTGCAACCTAAGCAAAACTGTTGAAAGACTGTTGTCGCAAAGAGTGCATAGAGTCTAAGAATTCAATACTTGGAAGTATTGACGGATTTTCCGCAAGGAGTGCGTGCAGGAGTCTTTTCAAAGACTTGAGTTGTGGATAAATCTCAGAAGGGATAGAGTCTTCGAATTCGTCAAAGAAAATCTCAAGAGGGATAGTGCCTTGAAGTATCGGGAGGAGTCGTAGCGACATTATTTTGTTGAAAGACAAGTTTCGTAAGAGAACACTTTGGTCATTTCGTAGGAGTCATCAAGAAGGAATTTGATGGTCGGAATTCTCCGTGGAGAATTCGTGAGGTTCTGAGAACCGTCAGATCTTGCAAAGGAGCAAGAAAGTTACGGCAGAGGATTTTCTAAGTGAAAGCTCAGGAGAAGTCGGGCCATGGGATCCAAGCCAACAATGCTCGTTGGATCACTCTTGTAATCGCATTTCGGGGTTTCATGAGTTGAAGGGGAGAAACCTTTGCATCAATACTCGCGAGGTTGCGAGGTGCGAAGTCCCAAAATAGCGAGAGAATATGAGTCATCCGATTGGGAGGACACGTGTCATGAAATCACCCATATCATGGATTCGGGCATCGAAGGTCAGAAAGGGAAGCCATTCAACTTCGCGAGTGGCAAAGCTGCGAAATAACCGTCCATCTGAGAGTGGATAGGTAGCATACTTGTTGACACGGAGGTCAAACCTTTTTTAACCATTTCAGGGTTTCATAAGTCGTATATCTGAGAGCACAGCATCCGGATTTGCGAAGTCACAAAGTCTGAAATTCCAAAAAGGCGGGAAGTTCCATCGTGGGACCCACGTAGACAACGTGTCGAAATTTTTCCATTTCGGCATATCATAGGGTCAGAGGTCGAGACTCTTGTCCTGAAAGTTCTGAATTCACGAAACCGCGAGAAAATCATAGTTGTCTGTTAGGAGGAGGATAGGTGGCAGAGATCTAGGGATCTCACGAATTCAGGGGTTCCTCAGGTAAGAGCCCAAAGATCGGGTGCTCCAAGTCGCGAGAGGAAAAATCACAAGGAGAGAGGATAGTCGTCGGATCCAAGTCACAGAAGGACCGTTGGATCAAGAACCCCATTGCATTTCATGTGTTCAGGGGTTCGGAGGTTGAGAGGATTTAATCTCAATTGCAAAAGTCGCGAAGTGCTGAGAGCCAAGGCACAGAGGAAACACGTGGTAGAACCACATAGTGGGCTCGAGAAGTAGACAGGAGGAAACGCGTCGCCTGGAGGAAGGAGTCAATATTCTATTGATTTCTCGCATCTCGGGGATTCGTAAGACAAGGGAACAAGAGTTCGATCCTTCAACTTGCGAAGTCGCAAGTAGCAAGAACGAGAGAAGAAAAGTCAATATCGCCTCTTGGGGGTTCGGGAAAGAAAGGTGCCAAGGTTGGACCTTTGAACTCGCAAAGGCGCGAGAGGTGAGAAGTGCTAGCCTTTAGCCTAGCCAGAGGTCATGCAAGGAGGGTGATAACAGAGAAGGAGACATAACCGTTTCGTGATCTCGGGTATTGCGGAATTGAGAAGGAAGAGTCGGGAGTCACAACTCACGAACTCGCGAGATTGCGAGTTGCGAAAAGGACCTGTGGATCTATCGAATTCGAGATTCCTGCGAGGAATCGAAAGAGTCGATCCGGCTCAAGGGGATAGAGAATGATCCTATGAGTGGATCTCGATCCCGAGGGCTGACAGGTCTGCACCAGTTTTGGTATCAGATCACAGAAAGATTTATTTTCTTTCTGTACCATGGAAAAGAAAGATTCGCCATTATTTTGAGAAGAAGAGACAGGAAAACACCTGATCCTCCAGAGGAAAGGGAAATGCCAAGAGGAAGGGGTATGCAGGTGCCAAATCTAGCCATGGAAAGAGAGATGCGTGACATAAGCACCAGACTTGAGGACATGAAGATAGCACAAAGGCGCACAGCCAGTTTGGATATGTTAGTGATTCTGAAAGTGAAAATGAAGCTGGACATGAAGGAGAAGAAGTCACAGCAGAAGATGTAGCAAATGAATGCCTACTTAGGGTTGTTGCAAGAATGGGTGCTAAGGCAAAAAAGGATATTCCAGTATATGAAGGAAACCTGGATGTTGAAGAGCTTCTAGACTGGATTAGAGCTCTGGACACATATTTTGACTATGAAGATGTCGAGGAAGACAAAAAGGTCAAACATGTTGTCACAAGATTGAAAGGACATGCAGCATTRTGGTGGGATGAGCTACAAGCTAACAGACGCTATAAATGCAGGCAGAAAATCAAGAGTTGGGATAGGATGATCGCGAAGATGAAGGCGAAATTCATTCCCAGGGATTACCAAATTACTCTGTTTTGGAGGATGCAAAATTTGAGACAGAAGTTGATGACAGTGAAGGAGTACACTGAAGAATTCTACAGGCTGAACATTAGGGCAGGTCATCGCGAAAGTGATGATGAAAAAGTTGCTAGGTACATGAATGTTCTGAGATATGACATTCAGGATGAGATGGGCATGATGACCATCCGAATGGTAGAAGATGCTTATCAGATGGCTCTAAAAGCTGAAGAGAAGCTAAGCCGAAAACAAGGTCAAAGAGGCCAAGGCAGAAGTCATCCCAGAGGCAAATCAGTTGCCCAAGATAGAAACCAAAAACCAAAAGAAGACTGGAAGAAACCTCAGATTCATACTGAGAGAGGTGGAAGCTCACAGAGAGGGTAGCATATTGAACAAAGAGGTCAGTATGTCGATGGGAACATTTTTCCTCGTACTAGAGGTAGAGGAAGAGCAAGAGGTGGAGTGGTAAAATTCTTCACATGTGGAAAGAATGGACACAAGTCTTATGAATGTCCAGATAAGAAGAAAGAAGGTGGTGAAACTCACATTTATGAAGCATAGAGGTGGAATGTTGAGGTAGAGGATGCTGAAGGTGGAAGATTGTTGATGATGTGAAAGGTTCTCTTAATGCTAGAGAAGGAAGTGGAAAATCCAGTGAAAAGGAACAGTCTTTTTCGAACTGCTTGCAAAACCAAAGACAAGGTATGCAAGGTCATTGTGGACAGTGGTAGAATAGATAATCTTGTTTCTACAGAGATGGTAGAAAAGCTAGAGCTGGAGACGATTGAACATCCAAGCCCGTATAGAGTTTCGTGGCATCAAAAAGGACATCAAGTAAATGTCACTCAACAATGTTTAGTTGAATTTAAAATAGGAGGGTATAAAGATGAAATACTCTGTGATGTCATTCCCATGGATGTTTGTCATCTATTGTTGGGTAGACCATGGAAATATGACATAAATGTGATTCATGATGAGAGGAAGAACACATACACCCTAGAGAAGAATGGGAGAACTCACATGTTGCTTCCAGTCAAAGATAAGGAGGTGAAACCTGAAGTAAGCAACACTGTACTTCTCATGAGTGGGAAGGAAATTATTACAGAGGTTAAGAAGAAGGAGGAACCGCAATTCATTGTGGTCAGGAAGCCTAAAATTGTTATAACCAGTACAATGGTAGATGATTTACCAGAAGAGGTTCAGAAAATGTTGGAAGAGTTTGCTGACATAGTAGTGGACGAACTACCTCGTTCGTTGCCATCGACCAAAAGTGTGAGTCATCATATTGATTTTATACCTGGAGCTAGTTTACCAAACAAATCGGCGTACAGATTGACACTGTAGGATAATGAAGAAGTCAAAAGACAGGTCTAGGATCTAATGGACAAGGGGTTGATTAGAGAAAGCTTGAGTCTGTGTGATGTTCCGACAGTGCTCAGTCCAAAGAAAGACGGAGGCTGGAGGATGTGTACTGACTCGAGAGAGATCAACAAGATAAATATCAGGTACAGATTTACATTGCCAATAATGGATGATCTGATGGATTGCTTGAGTGGGGCCAAATTTTTTTCGAAGATTGATTTGAAAAGTGGATATCACCAGATTCGTATGAGAGAAGGTGATGAATGGAAGACATCCTTCAAGACTAACGAAGGGTTGTATGAATGGATTTTTATGTCGTTTGGCTTAACAAACGTGCCAAGTACTTTCATGAGGTTGATGAATGAAGTCCTGAAGGATTTCATCAGAAAATTTGTCATTGTGTATCTGGATGACATACTGATGTTCAGTAAAATAGAGGCAGAGCATCTGAAACATTTGGCTATAGTAATGAGGAGGCTACAACAAGAGAAGTTGTTGATAAACATGAAGAAATCCTCATTCATGAAGACAGAGCTCATTTATTTGGGTTTTGTTATTTCTACAGATAAGTTGAGGATGGATCTAGATAAGGTGGAGGTAATTAAGAATTGGCCATCACCGAAGAGTATATTTGAGGTGAGACGTTTTCATGGATTGTCTAGTTTCTACTGGAAGTTCATTAAGAATTTCAGTGGAATTAGTGCACCAATGATGGACACAGTGAAGAAGAGACACAAGTCTTTTCACTGGACAGAAGAGGCTGAGAAAAGCTTCAATTTGTTGAAGAAGAAAATCACGGAACAACCAATTTTGTTGTTGCCATATTTTAAAAAGACATTTCAAGTAAAATGTGATGCAAGTGGATTTGCAATAGGGGTAGTCTTGAACCAAGAAGACAGGCCGATAGCATACTTCAGCGAGAAGCTGAATGAAGCGAAAGTGAAGTACTCCANGACTAAGAGGCATTTATGCTAGTAAATGTAAGTAGGTAGACTCGAATTCTCAGATTAGACAGTTTTAGGAGCCGGAGGGAAAACGGATATAGACACCCTCACTTGTATCATTGTAACATTACAAGCACAATCAAGAGAGCATAGGAGAGAAGAAGAAGAGAGAGCTATGTAGAGTAAAAACCCATGTACAGAGGTTCTGAATTAATACAAACATCTTTAGTTCAGACTCATGGTGTCAAATTGCTTTCTTTCTTGTACATGTTGATTGATATATGTTTGTTTACTCTCTGTTATGCATTTTCTTTGATGCATGAATGTATGGTTTCATATTTAATGTCTAAAATATGAAGAGAAGGAGAGTAAAGAATGAGTTTCAATTGTTTCTCTGTCTGAGAAAGAGTTTTCCTACAATGAGTGCTGTGAAATTGTCCGCAAGGTGTGCGTCGATAGAAGTCAGAGTTCGTCTCTGCAAGCTCAGAAGGGATAACATTGTTCTCATTCTCGCAGAAGTGCAAGTTAAGCACAGGATCCATGCAAGGAGTGTGCAGGCCAAGTGAAGTCTCAGTGTTTGCAACCTAAGCAAAACTGTTGAAAGACTGTTGTCGCAAAGAGTGCATAGAGTCTAAGAATTCAATACTTGGAAGTATTGACGGATTTTCCGCAAGGAGTGCGTGCAGGAGTCTTTTCAAAGACTTGAGTTGTGGATAAATCTCAGAAGGGATAGAGTCTTCGAATTCGTCAAAGAAAATCTCAAGAGGGATAGTGCCTTGAAGTATCGGGAGGAGTCGTAGCGACATTATTTTGTTGAAAGACAAGTTTCGTAAGAGAACACTTTGGTCATTTCGTAGGAGTCATCAAGAAGGAATTTGATGGTCGGAATTCTCCGTGGAGAATTCGTGAGGTTCTGAGAACCGTCAGATCTTGCAAAGGAGCAAGAAAGTTACGGCAGAGGATTTTCTAAGTGAAAGCTCAGGAGAAGTCGGGCCATGGGATCCAAGCCAACAATGCTCGTTGGATCACTCTTGTAATCGCATTTCGGGGTTTCATGAGTTGAAGGGGAGAAACCTTTGCATCAATACTCGCGAGGTTGCGAGGTGCGAAGTCCCAAAATAGCGAGAGAATATGAGTCATCCGATTGGGAGGACACGTGTCATGAAATCACCCATATCATGGATTCGGGCATCGAAGGTCAGAAAGGGAAGCCATTCAACTTCGCGAGTGGCAAAGCTGCGAAATAACCGTCCATCTGAGAGTGGATAGGTAGCATACTTGTTGACACGGAGGTCAAACCTTTTTTAACCATTTCAGGGTTTCATAAGTCGTATATCTGAGAGCACAGCATCCGGATTTGCGAAGTCACAAAGTCTGAAATTCCAAAAAGGCGGGAAGTTCCATCGTGGGACCCACGTAGACAACGTGTCGAAATTTTTCCATTTCGGCATATCATAGGGTCAGAGGTCGAGACTCTTGTCCTGAAAGTTCTGAATTCACGAAACCGCGAGAAAATCATAGTTGTCTGTTAGGAGGAGGATAGGTGGCAGAGATCTAGGGATCTCACGAATTCAGGGGTTCCTCAGGTAAGAGCCCAAAGATCGGGTGCTCCAAGTCGCGAGAGGAAAAATCACAAGGAGAGAGGATAGTCGTCGGATCCAAGTCACAGAAGGACCGTTGGATCAAGAACCCCATTGCATTTCATGTGTTCAGGGGTTCGGAGGTTGAGAGGATTTAATCTCAATTGCAAAAGTCGCGAAGTGCTGAGAGCCAAGGCACAGAGGAAACACGTGGTAGAACCACATAGTGGGCTCGAGAAGTAGACAGGAGGAAACGCGTCGCCTGGAGGAAGGAGTCAATATTCTATTGATTTCTCGCATCTCGGGGATTCGTAAGACAAGGGAACAAGAGTTCGATCCTTCAACTTGCGAAGTCGCAAGTAGCAAGAACGAGAGAAGAAAAGTCAATATCGCCTCTTGGGGGTTCGGGAAAGAAAGGTGCCAAGGTTGGACCTTTGAACTCGCAAAGGCGCGAGAGGTGAGAAGTGCTAGCCTTTAGCCTAGCCAGAGGTCATGCAAGGAGGGTGATAACAGAGAAGGAGACATAACCGTTTCGTGATCTCGGGTATTGCGGAATTGAGAAGGAAGAGTCGGGAGTCACAACTCACGAACTCGCGAGATTGCGAGTTGCGAAAAGGACCTGTGGATCTATCGAATTCGAGATTCCTGCGAGGAATCGAAAGAGTCGATCCGGCTCAAGGGGATAGAGAATGATCCTATGAGTGGATCTCGATCCCGAGGGCTGACAGGTCTGCACCAGTTTTGGTATCAGATCACAGAAAGATTTATTTTCTTTCTGTAGCATGGAAAAGAAAGATTCACCATTATTTTGAGAAGAAGAGACAGGAAAACACCCGATCCTCCAGAGGAAAGGGAAATGCCAAGAGGAAGGGGTATGCAGGTGCCAAATCTAGCCATGGAAAGAGAGATGCATGACATAAGCACCAGACTTGAGGACATGAAGATAGCACAAAGGTGCACAGCCAGTGTTGGAGATGTTAGTGATTCTGAAAGTGAAAATGAAGCTGGACATGAAGGAGAAGAAGTCACAGCAGAAGATGCAGCAAATGAATGCCTACTTAGGGTTGTTGCAAGAATGGGTGCTAAGGCAAAAAAGGATATTCCAGTATATGAAGGAAACCTGAATGTTGAAGAGCTTCTAGACTGGATTAGAGCTCTGGACACATATTTTGACTATGAAGATGTCGAGGAAGACAAAAAGGTCAAACATGTTGTCACAAGATTGAAAGGACATGCAGCATTATGGTGGGATGAGCTACAAGCTAACAGACGCTATAAATGCAGGCAGAAAATCAAGAGTTGGGATAGGATGATCGCGAAGATGAAGGCGAAATTCATTCCCAGGGATTACCAAATTACTCTGTTTTGGAGGATGCAAAATTTGAGACAGAAGTTGATGACAGTGAAGGAGTACACTGAAGAATTCTACAGGCTGAACATTAGGGCAGGTCATCGCGAAAGTGATGATGAAAAAGTTGCTAGGTACATGAATGTTCTGAGATATGACATTCAGGATGAGATGGGCATGATGACCATCCGAATGGTAGAAGATGCTTATCAGATGGCTCTAAAAGCTGAAGAGAAGCTAAGCCGAAAACAAGGTCAAAGAGGCCAAGGCAGAAGTCATCCCAGAGGCAAATCAGTTGCCCAAGATAGAAACCAAAAACCAAAAGAAGACTGGAAGAAACCTCAGATTCATACTGAGAGAGGTGGAAGCTCACAGAGAGGGTAGCATATTGAACAAAGAGGTCAGTATGTCGATGGGAACATTTTTCCTCGTACTAGAGGTAGAGGAAGAGCAAGAGGTGGAGTGGTAAAATTCTTCACATGTGGAAAGAATGGACACAAGTCTTATGAATGTCCAGATAAGAAGAAAGAAGGTGGTGAAACTCACATTTATGAAGCATAGAGGTGGAATGTTGAGGTAGAGGATGCTGAAGGTGGAAGATTGTTGATGATGTGAAAGGTTCTCTTAATGCTAGAGAAGGAAGTGGAAAATCCAGTGAAAAGGAACAGTCTTTTTCGAACTGCTTGCAAAACCAAAGACAAGGTATGCAAGGTCATTGTGGACAGTGGTAGAATAGATAATCTTGTTTCTACAGAGATGGTAGAAAAGCTAGAGCTGGAGACGATTGAACATCCAAGCCCGTATAGAGTTTCGTGGCATCAAAAAGGACATCAAGTAAATGTCACTCAACAATGTTTAGTTGAATTTAAAATAGGAGGGTATAAAGATGAAATACTCTGTGATGTCATTCCCATGGATGTTTGTCATCTATTGTTGGGTAGACCATGGAAATATGACATAAATGTGATTCATGATGAGAGGAAGAACACATACACCCTAGAGAAGAATGGGAGAACTCACATGTTGCTTCCAGTCAAAGATAAGGAGGTGAAACCTGAAGTAAGCAACACTGTACTTCTCATGAGTGGGAAGGAAATTATTACAGAGGTTAAGAAGAAGGAGGAACCGCAATTCATTGTGGTCAGGAAGCCTAAAATTGTTATAACCAGTACAATGGTAGATGATTTACCAGAAGAGGTTCAGAAAATGTTGGAAGAGTTTGCTGACATAGTAGTGGACGAACTACCTCGTTCGTTGCCATCGACCAAAAGTGTGAGTCATCATATTGATTTTATACCTGGAGCTAGTTTACCAAACAAATCGGCGTACAGATTGACACTGTAGGATAATGAAGAAGTCAAAAGACAGGTCTAGGATCTAATGGACAAGGGGTTGATTAGAGAAAGCTTGAGTCTGTGTGATGTTCCGACAGTGCTCAGTCCAAAGAAAGACGGAGGCTGGAGGATGTGTACTGACTCGAGAGAGATCAACAAGATAAATATCAGGTACAGATTTACATTGCCAATAATGGATGATCTGATGGATTGCTTGAGTGGGGCCAAATTTTTTTCGAAGATTGATTTGAAAAGTGGATATCACCAGATTCGTATGAGAGAAGGTGATGAATGGAAGACATCCTTCAAGACTAACGAAGGGTTGTATGAATGGATTTTTATGTCGTTTGGCTTAACAAACGTGCCAAGTACTTTCATGAGGTTGATGAATGAAGTCCTGAAGGATTTCATCAGAAAATTTGTCATTGTGTATCTGGATGACATACTGATGTTCAGTAAAATAGAGGCAGAGCATCTGAAACATTTGGCTATAGTAATGAGGAGGCTACAACAAGAGAAGTTGTTGATAAACATGAAGAAATCCTCATTCATGAAGACAGAGCTCATTTATTTGGGTTTTGTTATTTCTACAGATAAGTTGAGGATGGATCTAGATAAGGTGGAGGTAATTAAGAATTGGCCATCACCGAAGAGTATATTTGAGGTGAGACGTTTTCATGGATTGTCTAGTTTCTACTGGAAGTTCATTAAGAATTTCAGTGGAATTAGTGCACCAATGATGGACACAGTGAAGAAGAGACACAAGTCTTTTCACTGGACAGAAGAGGCTGAGAAAAGCTTCAATTTGTTGAAGAAGAAAATCACGGAACAACCAATTTTGTTGTTGCCATATTTTAAAAAGACATTTCAAGTAAAATGTGATGCAAGTGGATTTGCAATAGGGGTAGTCTTGAACCAAGAAGACAGGCCGATAGCATACTTCAGCGAGAAGCTGAATGAAGCGAAAGTGAAGTACTCCAYGTATGACAAGGAGTTCTATGTTATTATTCAGGCATTGAAGAAATGGAGACATTACTTAATCCCGAAGGAGTTTGTCTTATACAGTGACAATCATGCTTTGCAATTTGTGACTCAATAGGAGAAGTTGAATAAAAGACATGTTAAATGGGTTGAATACATGCAGAACTTTACTTTTGTAACTAAGCATATTTCTGGAACTGCTAACAAAGTTGTTGATGCTTTGAGCAGGAAATGTTTGTTGTTGCAGGAGTTCAGAGTCAAAACACTGGGTTTTGATGATCTCACGGACATGTACAGAGATGATCCAGATTTTAAGGAGGCGTATGAAGCAACTGAGAATCCAATTCTCAAGGATAGAAGACAATGGGCCGAATACATGATCCAAGAAGGATTATTGTTTAAGGGTAATCAACATTGTATTCCAAAATGATCCATGAGGGAGAATTTGTTGAAGGAGAAACATAGTAGAGGATTGGTCGGGCATTTCGGTCATGACAAGACGTTCTCAAATCTAAATGAGTCATATTTTTGGCCAAGAATGAGAGCAGACGTCAAAATACTCATGGACAGATGCAAAATTTGTCGGCATTCAAAAGGGAAGAGGCAGAATGCAGGCTTTTATCAACCGTTACCCATACCTAACAGGCCGTGGGATGTAGTTAGCATGGATTTCATATTGGGGCTGCCAAGAACACAAAGAGGGTTTGACTCCATCTTTGTAGTGGTAGAAATATTTTCTAAGATGGCACACTTCATACTGTGTTAGAAAACCAGTGACGCAACTCACATTGCGAATCTGTTTTTCAAAGAAGTCATTCGACTTCACGGCTTACCAAGGAGCATAGTTTCAGATCGAGACACCAATTTTGTGGGAAACTTATGGAGAACCTTATGGAAAAATTTGGGAACAAACTTGTCGTTCAGTTCAGCTTATCATCCTCAGACGGATGGATAGAAAGAAGTTGTGAACAGAAGTTTGGTAGACTTGTTGAGGAGCTTGGTGACAGAACACCACAGTCAGTGGGACACTATTCTGCCACAGGCGAAATTTTCTTATAATGATTCAATCAACAGAACCATAGAACAGAGTCCATTTCAAATTTTTCATGGGATGCAGCCAAGAGGAGTTTCATAATTGAGAGATTCAGAAAAAAACACAACTAGGAGTGCTAGTGCAGAGGATTTTTTCGAAGCAATGAAGGAACTTCACAGCCAGGTGAAGGAGCGATTACAGAACTCGAGCCAAGAGTATAAGCACAGAGCAGATCAACACAGGAGACAACTTCAATTTGAGGTTGGTGATTTGATCCTGGCACATCTGAGAAAAGAAAGGTTCCCAAAGGGGACATATAACAAACTGAAGATGAAGAAGATCGAACCATGTAAGGTCTTGAAGAAATTTGGGACAAATGCTTATGAGATTGAATTACCAGATGAGATAAAAATTTCTCCGACATTCAATGTCTCAGATTTGTACCCATACAAAGCAAGAACAAGTGATGAACAACCAGAGGTTCAGTGGACTAAACAGATGCCAATTGCAAAGAAGCCACAGATCGAAAGAATACTGGACAAAAGAGTTAGCAAGAGGTCCAAGAGAAAAGAATATTTTGAATACTTGGTCAAGTGGAAGGTACATCTAGTTGAAGATGCCAGCTGGGAAAATGAAGCAGAGATCCAAAAGCATGGACAGACCGTGCGAGAGCTCATGGACAGGAGCCCATGAAAATTTTCAAGTGAGGGAGTATGATGTAGGAGAATCGTCAACGTCAAGCGAGCGTGGGGCAAGCGCCAATGCATTTTGGCACATGATAAAAAAAAAAATTGAAATGTTTTGAAATTGGATGCGCCAAACTTAAATGTAATAGACTAATTTTAGGGGCTAAATTTCGCTCATGGGCTAATTTTTCATGTTTTTTCCAAAAACGAGATTCGCTATTTTAAAAATGATTCGGCCAAATTATATAGGATAAAATTATTTTACCTTAAAAATCGCCAAAATTTTATAAAAACTATATAAAATCTTTAGAAATTTGAATATTTTTACAAAAATATCGCCAATCATTTATGGTTGGCATATGCAGGATTAGTAAGATTCGCCAAGGTTTCTACATTTTAAAATAAATTTCCATCCTTAAAATCATCCCTGGTAATAGTTAAGGAAGAGTGTACTTCTTGATTGTAATCAGATCTTGAGTGTCCCGCTCTCGTCTGAAGGACTAAGAGGCATTTATGCTAGTAAATGTAAGTAGGTAGACTTGAATTCTCAGATTAGACAGTTTTAGGAGCTGGAGGGAAAATGGATATAGACACCCTCACTTGTATCATTGTAACATTAGCAGCATAATCAAGAGAGCATAGGAGAGCAGAAGCAGAGAGAGTTGTGTAGAGTAAAAACCCATGTACAGAGGTTCTGGATTAATTCAAATATCTTTAGTTCAGACTCATGGTGTCAAATTGCTTTCTGTGTTGTACATGTTGATTGATATATGTTTGTTTACTCTTTGTTATGCATTTTCTTTGATGTATGAATGTATGGTTTCATATTTAATGTCTAAAATCTAAAGAGAGGAAGAGTAAAGAATGAGTTTCAATTGTTTCTCTGTTTGAGCAAGAGTTTTCCTGCAAGGAGTGTAGTGAAATTGTCCGCAAGGTGTGCGTCGACAGAAGTCAGAGTTTGTCTCTGCAAGCTCAAAATGGATAACATTGTTCTCATTTTCGCAGAAGTGCAAGTTAATCACAAGATCCATGCAAGGAGTACACAGGTCGAGTGAAGTCTCAGTTTTTGCAACCTGAGCGAAACTGTTGAAAGATTGTTGTCGCAGAGAGTGTACAA
>JZKD02S0439440.1:0-17676 GCA_000966675.3 Picea glauca | reverse complement strand
GGTACCAGTAGTTAGGGTAGTGCTCTGTTTTCCTGTAGACAGAATTAGATTTATTTTTGCTGCTCAGAATGAATGCATTTTCGACAATACTCTGTGTGTCCTGACTTAAACAGAAGTGATGATGGTAGATGATTGGACATAGAGGTAAAATAATCTTGTGGAACCACACTTTTGAATAGAAATAGCARCACCAACATTTGAGCACAAGACTRTTTTTCTGTTGATGACTTAAATAGGAAATGCTCAGTTTCAAGATAGTTATTAAGATTCAAGTTCTCAGAATAGGTGTGTGTTTTCTTCTAAGGATAGAATTCAGATAGAGACTAAAGCCTTACCCGCACATACAGTGTAGCAGCTCGAAGTTTACCAACCCTGGTTTGACAATTTAGTGTTTCAGGTCATTCAAAGCTTCAATTTAGCAGCCTGACAGATACTGTAACAGAAAAGACCAACTATTGTGTAACCAGAGAACAAGACCCTATTCCCAAAGAAGGAATCTTCAACACCTGTTTCTGAACATCATACTTCATGAACTCATTGCTTAACTGAAATAATTGACATGCATTCTGAAGGATATCTATCTTCTAACAGAGAACGAGACCCTAATTCCTTCCCAAAGCAGGAACCTTCAGCACCAATCTCTGATTAACACACTCATGAAAATAATTGAAGGCTAACTATTTCTAACAGAGAACAGGACCCTAATTCCTTCCCAAAGCAGGAATCTTCAGCACCAGTCTTTGATTAGCACACTCATGAAAATAATTGAAGGCTAACTATTTCTAACAGAGAACAAGACCCTAATTCCTTCCCAAAGAAGGAACCTTCAGTACCAGTCTCTAATTAGCAAGCTTTCATAAATTCATCACACAAAATTGCTAACTAAAATTATTAATAGTTACCCAATCATGAACCACGTGAAAACAATGTAACGTTTTGTAAAGCAGAGTTCTTGGTAGGACAGAGTTCAGTAGTGTTTCAGCAAAGCAGAGTTCATTAAAGTCGTGTTTCAGCAAAACAGAAATTAGTCAAGGCATAAATAGAGATCACACTAACACACTATAAAACTAACAGGTGAATCTTGTGAAGAAGGTGGGCCCTCCCTTCTCACAAGATTCCCCTGCAACAAAAGGCTAGAGATAAATGCTCAGAATAGTCTTTTATTCATCTATCAATGTATCATATTACAATCTGAAATGAAGTACGTCCTTCTCTATGAAACTTTCTTAGTACCCAAAAACTGAAGATCCCCTCGAATGGTGATTTCCTCTTATTTAAAGAGGAGAATCCCTTCAATACAATTGATCAACAAATTACAGGTGTATATCTGGGTCCTATTCTTAGTCGGATCGACTTTCTAAACTGGAATAGGGTCTCCTAGTCTTCTGCAACAGAATGATATTATGAGTGTTGAGTGAAGTGTTGATGTTACGGCTGGAGTAACAACTCTTTATTTGTTTCTTGTTATTGTATGCTATTTTGTCATCGCAAATCACGGGCTGTTTCAGCCACAGGATTTGTGTTCTGACTATGTAGTCAATCTGTGCAACATCGTCGACCATTGACTGTGTAGCAGCTTCTGTGTTTCGGCATTGTCAACCACCAACTGTGTAACAACTTCCTCTGTGTTTCAGCATCATTGATCATGGACTATGTAACGGCTTCTTCTGTGTTTCAGCCTTGTCAACCCTGGACTGTGTAACATCATCTGTGTTTCAGCATCGTCGACCATGGACTGTGTAACATCTTCTGAGTTGTTGTTTCAGCATCGTCAACCATGGACTGTGTAACAACATCTGTGTTTCAGCATCATCGACCATGAACTATGTAACAACTTCTTAGTTGTTGTTTCAACAATAGGCCTCAATGCTAATCTACAGTTCGAACTGTTTCATCACTTATACATTTCTAATCAATGGTTAAGTACGAGAGTGATGTAAAATTATATGAAAAATAGATTAAACATATAGTAAATAGAAGAGACGTTGTATACCTTTGCAAAGATAGGATAAAGTGATAATATGAGTTTAAATGTGAGTGAAAAAGAGTGTAATGATGGAAAAAAGTATGGGCAAAAATGTACATTATGTGGTCCTAACAATCACAACTCCTCAAACAAGAGGAGAGGTCTAAAATTTGCGCCCTATAAGGGCTATCGCCTAAAATTGTGAGGCACACTCTTGTATAAGGATGATTTTTTTGCAAGTTGGATCAATCTTGGAAGCTTTTATGGTGATCTTGCATGGTATTTCATGATTATTCTTAGTGCAAGTAGGTAAAATCTTCATTTTTTGTCATCTATTGAATGGTTTATGTATGGTTTTATTTTCTCATACAATATTATGAAATTGCATGATATGCTTAATTCTTGAAGTAAGGAACTTAAATTGCTACTTTCTTAGTTTCTGTTTGCCAAGTTTTTCATTGAATTGATCTAGTAACTAGTGAAACCCTATAGCCCTAGTTTCCTAGCACTCTAAGGTTTTGACCTGGTTATCTTTTCCTAAGTTCTTATCCAATAAGAAGCCTAAGGAGAGTAAGGTGCTAGGGCATAGAATTTCCTACACCCTAGTATCTTGTTTTCTTGAGGAAAATACATAGGGGGACTTAAGTTACTACTTCTCCTATGCATTCCTCTCAAACTTTTGTTCACTATCAAAATTGATTTTCAGCCTTAGAAGAAGCCATCCACTTGAATCCATAAGCCCTAGAAGGCACTATTTCTAGCCTCTCTCTTATTCAAGGATTGATTAAGAACTCAAACTCTCTTCCTTGAAGCTTTTGCTAACTTCTACTAACCCTAAACTAGACTAATTCATTAACTAACTTGCTTCTGTTGCAAATCACTGCTACAACCATACTAATTCATGCTAATTTGTTTCATTCACCTACATAACTTGCACCTATCTCACTCATAAATTTCTTGTGACAATTGCCAGTCAATCTACTAGATAAATGCTAAGTTTACATGGTGATTTCTTGCAATTTTGAGCACTAGAATTTGTTGTTGTTACAAAAGATTTCTACAACCATCTAACTGCAACAAATTTTCTACAAAAGTGACATTAAATTCTAGGTAGACATTGCCAAATTTGCTTGTGACAACTTATTATCATTCTGCTAGGTTAAAGTTACACTTTATTGTCTTTTTCAAGAAATTTCAAGGCATGTTCTTTGTGGCTGTTACATAATACTTATTGTTGTTGTAAACTATTACATCACTGCAAATCTATATCAGCTAGCTCATTTTTCAAAGGTTTATGGTCTTATGAAGAATTAACATCATTTGGTACTTTAAAGCTGCTATACTTTTCCTTTGTTGTCTTGTTCTGGGAAGGTACACCATATATTCACTTTGCTTCATCTCTTAAAGACCTAGAGAACCTTTTGACTTGAGTGACCAGTGAGAGGGGGAATTTCTTGCATCCTTGTCTTAGTCTTATCATCCCTTTAGGTCACTGGGGATGTCTCCCCTGGGGTAACTTTGATATACTCCTAAACAGAAAGGGGTTTCCTATTAAGGTGACAGTGATAGGTCACCCCCTGTTATGCCAATTTTTCATCCACTTGCCTTGGGATTTGGGAAAGTACAAATTGTGCGATAACAATTTTAATAGTCTAAATTTAAAGAAAAATGAACACACTTAACTTCTTAAGAGAAATTTTAACAAGAATGGAATGCTCTATTATAAGAGTGTTGAATGTAGATCATATTTTCATCTAGGGCCTTTGGATTCTTTTGAATATAACCCCTCAAAAGATGTACCAATGTCCCATTGACTACTTATGTCTGCTTATCTATCCATGGATGGAATGTTGTAGATATCTTCAACTTCCTTTCCATATCCCAAAGTGTAGTCCAAAATGAATTGAGAAATATGGTATACATGTTTTTATATGATGCTCCTTGGTATCCCAAAGTGCACCCAAACCTATTCAAAAAACATGTTTATTGCTTCTTGTCCTCTGATAGGATTTTTACAAGGCATAAAAATGAACATGTTGTTGAACCTATCAACTACCACAAATAAATAGTCATGTCCCTTCCGGCTATTAGAAAACCACCCACACAATCCATGGAAATGATTTCCCAAGGTCGAGTGGGTACAAGTAAGGGATGGTATAAACCTTGCTTCCTATCACTGGGATTGCTAGTACAAAAAAACATGGATCCTCTAATATATCGAACTACATCGTCTTAAATTACGGGCCAATAAACATACCTTTGTTAGTTAGCAATTGTCTTCTCAACACCAAAATGTACTACAACCTTGGAGGTGTGAGCCTCTCTGATAAGTTGCAATATTCACCTTTAGGAATATAGAGCTTGTCTAGCTTGTAGAGAAACTCATCCTGGAGATGATAGTCAACCTTAACATCACTTTCTTCTACATGAATTTGGCCCTATAACTATTGGAATACCTCTTTAAAGTCTGCATCTTCTGCATATGCCTCTTTGTATGCATCATGGGTAAAACGATCCATGTGTATAAGAGCTCCCAAAGTTGTAATCTTGGATGTGGGTGGCATTGAGAGCATGTTTCCAACTTATTAGTGATACCCTTCTTATACTTGATGACCAAATGAAATTGTTGCAAAACCCCATCCACTTGTAATGTCTGGTTTGTTGTAGTTTACTCTGGGATTGCAAATATTGTAGTGGTTGGTGTTCAATGTGTATAATGGTTTCCTTTCCCATCTGATAGTTCTTCCACTTCTTAACAACTTGAAACAAGGCGTAAAGTTCCTTATCATATGTAGATAGTTCAAAAATCCCCCATGAAACATCTCGAAATGATAGCATATTGGATTACCTCCTTGCATAAAAACAACTCCCATAACATATCCACTTGCATCTGTCTCCACTTCAAAGGGCTTCTACAAGTTAGAAAATGTATGAATTGGTGGTTGAATGATATTTCATTTTAGCTCATCGAAATATTTTTGTTGATTCTTTCCCCACTGGAAATTGTTACCACTAGCTATCATGTCGTGGAGTGGTGTAGCTATCATTGAAAAAGATGCTATAAACTTCCATAGGTAATGTTATACCTAAAAAAGGCTCCGAAATTCAATGAAATTAGTAGGAATCGACCATTTTATGGTGGCCTCCATCTTTGCGGGATCTATTTTGAGCTCTCGTCTACCAATACATACCCCAAATACACTAATGACTGCTAAGAAAACTCACATTTCTTGAGGTTAGCCAGGAGTTGGTGTTTTTTCAGAGTCTCTAACACTTGCGTGAGATGTGATATGTGCTCCTTCCAAGTAGAGCTATAAATCAATATATAATCCAAATACACTATAAAAAATGAATATAAATATGGACGCAATACATCATTCATCAATGTCATAATGTAGTTAGTGCATTACATAAACCAAATGGAATGACCAACCATTCATACAAACCTTACCTTTTCTTGAAGAAAGTCTTCCAGGTTTCTTGTTCTTTGAAACGTACATGGTGGTATCTTGATTTGATATCCAATTTGATGAAGTACTTGGCATGATGCAATTGGTCTAACAAATCATTGATCCTAGGAAGAGGGTACCAATTCTTGAGTGCAATATTGTTCAAAGATGTGTAGTTGATACACATCCTCCAAATCCCATCCTTCTTGGTTACTATGATAATCAATGGCTCATAATGCAAGGTGCTTGGTCAAATTACTCCCTGCTTTAGAACTGCTACAACCATTTCTTCACTTCATTTGCTTCTAGAATGGACTATCTATACAACCTAATATTGGGTAATGGGGAGTGAGGAAACAATCATATCTCATTCTCCACTTCCCTCTTAGGTGGTAGCCCTTTTGAATCTTGGAACACTCCTCTATATGTCTATAGAAACTCCTCCAACTGGTGTTTTTTTTCCTTAGTACCTCCCTCCAAGGATGCCTTTACCCTTATCAATTCATCACCTGGTTGATTCTTTCTTAAGAAAAGAAACATGTATTTCTTACTAGAACTAATCAACTTTTTGGCTTGGTTGTCACTTACTAGTGATATATTTGATTTACGTTTGTGTGCATTGATGATGTAGGACTTCCCATCCTTGATCAAACAATATTGGTTTTATCTTAGCATGAATATCACATCCCTCATATACATGTAGGGTCTTCCAAACACTACACCACACACATCAAGGGGTATGACATATAACTCCACTTCATTAATAAAATATGCACTTACAACAAATTTGTGCTTACATTGTTTTGTGACCTTGATTTTTTCATCCTTGTTCACCCACCCCAATGGGTATGGGCTTGGATGATTATGAACCTCCAACCCAAGATTGTTGACTATATTAGATGCTATGAGATTGGCATGCAAACTAGAATCAAATACAATGTCTACCTTAGTATTCTTGACCTAGATCTTGGTATGGAAGAATTTTTTCATCTCCTTCTCTTCCTTGTGAAGAAGGCTACTTATATTCACCTCCTTCTGCACTGAAGTGCATGAAATATTCTCATCCACTTCTGAGCCGCTCTCTACCTGATTGTTTGAATCAATGGCTAGAAGGTTCTTCTTCTTGGAATCCTTATTATAGTTCTTAGGGTTCATCTCTAGATGTAGTTTCCAACACTTTTCTTCAATGTGACCATCGATATTGAAATGGTTAAAATGGTTACTTTTATCCTTACATTGATGTGTAGTGGTTGTCATATTATGTTTTGCATATTAACTCCCCTCACCCCCCCTCCTTGGAAGTGCCTTGGTGCTCTTTCTAATTAGAACAACTTGTATCTACATATGGGTTCCTGGGAGAGATACCCAACATGATAGCCATCTTATTGAATTTGGTGGTGTACTCTTGCACACTTTGCCCCTGCCTTTTCTTGAAGTAATGCCAACATATCCATTGGTTGTCTGCATACCCAATAGGGTATAATTGGGACTTAATAAAGGTTTTGAAATCACCCCACTTAATTACTGACAGATCACCATCCAACCTAAGTGTTTCTGTGTGACTTTCTCACCAGGTTAATGCATGGCCCTATAATTTCAATCGGGAAAACACAATTTTCTTCTCCTTGTCTATATTTTGAACATTGAAATAGACCTCTAATTGTTGCAAAAATGATTCAAATGTACAACATCGGTATCACCTTGGTATGGATTGATATCCACATTTTTTTCCATTTTAAATAAAGGCTATGAAGGGGTAATGACATTGGAACTTGGCTACTCTTTCCTCGACCCTTTTTCTGGGTCTTCATTGTCTCTCAGTTTCCCTTCTAATTCAATATTTGAGTTAGAGCCTCCAACTTTCCCAAATGGTGTGAGATTTCTTGCTAGAGCCACCATGAGGAGGGTCATATTGTGAGAGATATCAACGACTTGCTATTCCAACCTCACAAGTCTCTCCTCTACTAGATCTTGAGGGTTGTTGTAAACAGAATCATCCTCCATGGCTAGGGTCTTACAACTTTCTTCTTAACCCAATTCCCGGATCTTGCAACTTTCCACAAATATCTCAAATAAAACTACTTTGGTATCAATATGATCCATAAAATTCCATGGATGTTCCATTGGAATAGCTCGTCAAAACATATATTATAATATTTTGAAATCTTAGACTATGCATACTAATTTTCCTTAGATCCTAGATTAATTAATTACTAGTTTTGCTTGGATTTATGAAATAAATGAAATACTAAAATGAAATACATGAGAAAAAGAACACAACATACACACACAAATGAACATAAGATATATCCTGGAAAACCCAATATGGGAGAAAACCTATCTAGAAGGCGAGGCCTATGCTTTTCTCTCTTTTCTTCAATTACATAAATGCAAATACAAAGAAAGAGGAACTCACTATAGAGTTTCCTTTGACACCATAGCTTGTATGGATACTACAAAATATTGTCCTCCTCTGATATGCTCTCAAAATACCACTCCTAGATGCTCTTCTTAAATATGGAACAAATACAATGCTAAAGAATGGAACCCCTTTTTCCTCATGGTGGCCCGATATTTAACATCACCCGATAGCCATCTAGGGTTAGACTTTTTACATACTCAACCCTCAATTACTGATAAGTTTTGGAAATTCTAGAATCTTATTGAAATTCCATATGTGGCTAGCCCCATATGTCTGAGTAATGAGGGATGATGTCGCATCCATTCACACCATGGTAGTCAACAAGGTAGGTCAACTTGCATGAGGCATAACTTTCACATACGAGATCTGATTAAGGTGATTTTCACACCATTGGAAAGGTATCAATGTGTAGATCAACTTCGAGGGTGTGGGCACAAGTTTTGGATGTTTTAACCCCCCAAAATTTCATTTAATGCCTCAAAATGGCTCTGAAAGGTTTTAGACCACAATTTTCCAAACTAGGGCTTGCCACTAACATGACCCTGTCAACTGATTCGTCCAATTTTTTCCACCCAAAAAGTACCAAGATAGATGAAAAATTATATGATGATCCAACATGGATCGAGTTTCAATATACATGCATAGATGATGATGAATATTTCCAACTAATATTACATATGGATAAGGGTTATATGAAGCAGTTTAACATGTGTACTATTGGGAGAGGGGAATTAGTGTTCCTGTCCCTACCTACTAGCAAATCACTTTATGTGACGAGATGGATATTTCACTCACCAAGTAAGTTGTGCATTTACATGAGGGAAATCCATGTACTTGGTTAGTCACAAGGTTCAATTGAGGGGTGTGCAATAAGGATAGATTCATTATTTCTCAATGACCATTAGTCTCTTACCAAGAGTAAATGGAATGGAGCTAATAGGGTCTCACACGTGTTGGTTCCTCCTCTGTGAAAATATGGTATTTAAAGGGTTCAAGTGAACAGGGCCTCACCCTTGGTACATGTTGAGAAGGGTTGGAGTTATCATGGTATGACCCTTGATACATATACTAATTGATATTCACCATATAGAGATAAAGTATCATTTATAGGCATAACATTTAAAAATGGTATTTTAATAGTAAAGGGAACTCACAAAATTATTATTTGTATATTTAGTTTGCATTTATTTAACTAGAGGGGACATTTATGGGTAAAATAGATTTGAATTCAATGTGCAATTTGAAATGGAAATTAAATGCTATAGACGTGCATTAATAGAAATCATTCATCTCTTATTTTAGAGGTATTATTTAATTAAAAGGTGTATTATCATGTGCACACACCTAAGTGAGTAGAAAATATATGAGGGACCATGAATGAACAAAAATATGAAAAGTAGTTGGGAGTTGGGTGAATAAATTGCATTTAATCTAATTAGATTAGAAATTATGCATGGATGAGACATGTACAATAGGCACATTCATGAATTAATAATTAGGAATTTTGCATGAGAAGACATGTGGAACCTTGCACAAATACTATAATAAGAGAGGGAGGGTGGCCATGGGAGGCACCTTATACACCCTAATGTTGGATGATTTTCTTCCTGGAGAATTTTTGTTGAGTTTGTTTAATATTGAGCTAAAGACCCGATCAAGTTTGGTTCTATTTGTGGTGTGGATTCCACATTGATCTTTGAAGAGATACAAAATCCATAGGTGAAGATGGTAAATCTATTTCATCTTTTCTACTTGTACACACTTCATACAACCCTTGTAGGTTGGGGGGGTAGGGTGGTCAACTGATAATCTCAAATTGATTGGCATGGGAGAAGCTTAGAGATAATTTTTGGATCAAACTCTTGGAGAAAACCTGGAGCCTAAAACTTAGCAAGGAGGACCTCTACAACCTTTTGATAAAAAAGTATGACGATTTTGAATTAAAAAAAAACTCATACATTTCTTTGTTGTTTAGAAATTTCCCTTTGGGGTTTGGATTCCCTAGAATTCTTAAATCAAATCTCCTTGCATGGAAATGTTAAAACCATCAATTTAACCTTCTAGTCAACCTAAACCTCTATGAAAAACCCCATTTATTTTAGGTACTTGTAGAACCTTTTAGAAATTTTTCCATATGGGATTATAGAGATGTGCATGACCTGTAAAAGGAGAATCCACATGCATGTCTATATCTCCATGTCTGCCACAAATTTGTGCAAAAGTTTGCATTTAAAAGGGAATTCGAAGGGGTTTTGCTAGGTTTTTTTTCATTATTGAAGATACTAGATAGGTATGATTTAGTAGTAGTATATTATTATGAAAAGTATTCTTATAATATCTCCTTGATTGATTTGCATTCACTATTTGAGTTGAAAGATTCTTGTCCCAATTCAAACCTATGGGATTGTCTCATTTAGCATTTGTTACTTTCCTTTATCTAAATGAGATATTGATTTCTACTAAATTAAAAAAGTTTATATGAGGGTGCATCCATTGAGAAAACATCCATGATAGGTTTCATGTTGGGTTGAGAGATTGCTTGCAAGATTGCATGTGAAAGGAAAATAAGATAGATGTAATGTAGTTGTGGTTTATCTTTTGTAAAAGAATATATTGAAACAAAAGATTTGATTGAGAGGATATCGTAAGGAGGTTTTTTCAAGAATAGGAATTAATTCATGTAGTATTTGATCAACTCATTTTATGTATTCAAATTATAGCAACATGAAGTTAACTAATCACTTGTTTTATGTGAGTTTATCTCTGTAAAGGAATTGATAAATAAGAGTACAAGTTGTGAAAGTGTTTTTGAATCAAGCTCCCATTATGATGGTCAATTTAAAACATACATTTGAAGATCTAATAGATTGATTAGAATTTGAATGTAATTTTATTTGGTGACTTGTTTTGAGTTTAGGAGAATTAGGAGTCAAATTGTAAATTGTCACTAGATCGTTGAATTGTTCTACTAGACTATTCATCTCTTGTATTATCAAAATATAGGCTCTCTTGTGAAGTTTCAGATTATAGTATTGAATATATTATTACTCTTGATCATGGTGTAATGGGAAAAATAGAAAGTAGAGTTATTTCCCCTTGCATGCATGAGAATAAATTAATATTAAGGACATGTTCTTGGTTTGTAGTATTACATTTCAGAACATTGTAATATGTGAAATTTTATGTTTATACTTTCCAATAATAATAATAATAATATTGTTAGGTATGTATTATATTCTTTTTATGTGTGTGGAGGCAAGGGGCGGGGATAGGGGTGTGTCAAATTTGGCGAGTGCGTCTGACGATCCCATCACTTGTTGATGTATGTGTGTGTCAGACGCTGCCCAAGGGGGGGTCCTAGGGGGGCCAAGGTTTCCCCCCTGGTTCTGCGAAACATTCGACTCCGGGGAAACGCCCCAATTGTTTTTTTGGGGGGGGCACTTTTTTCTATTTTAGTGTTTTTTGGTATTTTTAACGATTTTCTAAATTGATCCTGGATTAAGGGATTAGGGTTTTGGTAGCTTCAGGATACCTAAAATATTGTACATATTGTATTTTGAATGGTGAAATTAATACAATGAAGAGTTGAGAGGTACACCAAGGAAGGTTGGTTTTCCCCCGGTTAAGGGTTTCCAGTGTAAATATATGTGTACTATGTGTATGAGCCATTGATTAATCTATGTTTTTCTTAAGAATATGTATGAATTGATTTACTTCACATGTTTAATATTAAGGACATGTTCTTGGTTTGTAGTATTACATTTGAGATCATTATAGGTATGTGAAATTATATGTTTATACTTTGCACTAGTAATAATAATAATAATCGCCCCATTTTAGAGTATAGAAATACTTAGTTAAGATAGTGTCGAGAGGGGCACTACAATGGATGTCAAGACCCTTCGTTCATCCTCAAAGGTGAAGAACCCAAACTCAATTTTCATATCAAAGGAAGGTGGCAAAGGGATAGAGAGCACAAACTATTTTAGCTCCAAAAAATATTCAAAAATTGGACGAGATTTCTAGGGCTCTCTAGTTACTGAGATAGGTGTTGCTAAGAGGAGGTAGAAACCCAAGTGTGTAAAATTGTGTTCATAATGCATGAAGGTCATCTTGGGTCTAGATGTGGTTATGGATTGGGTTCAACTACACTAGGTGATGACATTGGTAGGAAAGTTCCATGGTAGACATATCTAAAATTTGATGAGCATGTAGGTGTTGGAATTATTGTCATTGATGTCAAAAGATTAATGTTGTCATTAATGTCATATTATGGATTTACAAATACACACAACATTTCCAGGATTGATTTGTATATAGGTTTATAAGTATATTAAAAAAAGGGTGCATGTGAAAAAGTAAAAAGTGAAATGGTGGTTTCAAACCCATGGGTTTGGAAGCCCATGGTATTTGGAAAAGTGAAATAAAGAAGGGAATTAATTATTTAATTAATGGATGTTGTGTCTTTTTGGATTAACATGTCCCTTCATGAAGGGTTATGATAAAGTATAAAAAGGAGAAAGTATTGAGAAAAAATGTGTGGGTGAAAAATGTAATAAAAATTGAAGAAGTGGATGAGCAAAGATTGAATATCATTCCAAAATGGGAGAGTTGCAAAATTAGTTTAAGGTCAGTTTGAAATTTTCACTATAACTTTTTTTCTGGGATGTTTTAGACCATGAAATTTTGGGGAGATGGAGGCGAGATCTCTAGGTACACGTGGTTAAAATTTTAGATGTTGTTTCACTATAATTTTTGATATATTCCCTATGGAATTTAGGGTTCCTGAGTGCTCCTAAAATAAGTTTCGAATAGGTTAGTTTGAGATTTTCACTATCACTTATTTTCTAGGACGTTTCAAACCATGAAACTTTGAGGAAATGGAGGTGAGATCTCTGGGTACACGTGGTTAAAAATTTATATGTTTTTTTGCTACACTTTTGGAGATATTCCCTATGGAAGTTAGGGTTTTTGAATAGTCCTGAAATTAGTTTCAAGCATGTTAGTTTGGAATTTTTGCTAAAAATAATTTTATGGAACTTTTCATAATGTGGATTTTTCAAGGATTTGAGGAGACATACAGAAGTACCTCGGGTAAAAATTTAATATTTTTATTCGCTATACCTTATGAGATATACCCTATGGAATCTAGGGTTTTTGAATGGTCCTGAAATCAATTTCAAATAGGTCAAATTGGAATTTTCTCTATAACTTATTTTCTAGGACTTTTCAGATTGTGAAATTTTCAAATATCTGAGGAGACATACCGAAGTACCTCAGGTTACAATCAAATTTGTAAATTTGGTTATGTGGCATGTTGTACAATTTTGTTCTT
Organism: Picea glauca; assembly: GCA_000966675.3. Classification (NCBI taxonomy): domain Eukaryota; kingdom Viridiplantae; phylum Streptophyta; class Pinopsida; order Pinales; family Pinaceae; genus Picea; species Picea glauca. The sequence continues at coordinate 4,504 of JZKD02S0439440.1, read as the reverse complement.
GGGAAGAGGCCAAAACCAACAAGCTTTGGGAAAGTTACCATAAATTTCATTTGTGTGCTCAACAATTGGTATCAGAGTGGGTACCTTTGGGAACAATCTAACCACTGGAAGGTGGATCTCAAGAGCACACATGGCCAATCGGGAATGTTTCTCCACAAACACGGCTCTGTTGTTTGAATGAACAAACTATTCCTTCTAGAGCATAAGGATGCAAACCTATTTAATCGATCTTGGTTTTGATACTTGGAAATTATTCGTGATTAGTTATAAAACCCCAAAAAATCCACCAACAAATGCAACCGAGAAGAATCCTAATGAAAACAATGAAGAATCCTAATGAAAACAATGAAAAATCCATGAATTCCATCTTGTGCAGTCTATCAAAATCTGAGTTTGTCAAGGTGATGCATTGTGAACTAGAAAAATAAATTCGGGACAAGATTCATAATATATATGAACGCACTGAGAAGTTCAAGAAGGTAAAGCTCCAAACTCATAGAAGACATTTCGAGAGTCTGAAAATGAAAGATGAAGAAAATATTGCATCCTATATCCTCGGTGTGGATGAAAGTTTCAACACCATCAGAGGACTTGGTGAAAAGGTTGAAGAATTGATGATTGTACAAAATGTGTTAAATTCACTCCCATTAAGATTTGATGCCAAAGTTTCCACCATTGAATAAATGAAATATCTTGGTTCATTGACAATGGATGAATTATATGGGATCCTCATGGCGTATGAAATGAGGAAAGAGAAAGAAAAAAAATCCATCAAAAAGGGAAGCAACCTTCAAATCCTCAAAGAAGGAAAAGAATAGAGTGCACAAATCAAGTGATAGCTTTGACAATGAATCAGATGTAAAGGAAGCCTGTTTTTTGAGGAATCTCAAGAAATGATCCATAAAATATAAAGGCAAGTTTCCCTTTAAATGCTTTAATTGTGGAAAAGTAGGACATTTTGATGGTAAGTGTCCATATGTGAAAAATGAAAGTAGTGATTGAGAAGAAGATCATAACATTAAGAAAGAGAGAAAATCTCATCACCACAAAAAGGGTAAGCATGAAAAGAAGAAAAAATTTCATAAGAAAAAGAAAAGTCTTTACTCCAAAGAAGAAAGTAGTTCATTTGACGAGAGAGAGATGAAATTATCTCTGGTAGTAAAAGAGAAGAAACTCTCTTCATGGGAATAGAAAAAAAAATGATTCCTTGGAAAATGAAGACAAAGGGAAAGAAAATATGGATTCAGAAGAGGAAGAAAATGTTGAAACAAACATGGAAGTGTATATTGAAGAAGAACTCATTTGTTCCTTAGATGAAATAAAGAATCTTAGGAAAAAGAATTTGAAAAAAAAGGAGAAGTTGCAGAAATATGAAGAAGAGGATCATGACTCAAAAGCCAAAATGTCACAAAGCCTTGAAGAAATAGAAAATATTGTCATGAACCTAAAGCTTCAATTAGAAGAGAAAAAAAGGATAGAAGAAGTTGTGAGATTGCGTCTAAAGGAAAAGGAAGAAAACTGCAAAAAGCTAGAGTTTGAAATTATTTCCTTAAGAAAGGAATTAGAGAAAATAACTATTAAGTTGAATATAAGCTTGAATTTTGAAAACAATATTGAAACCTTAGATAATATCATCAATTGTCAAAGGTATTCACTCATTAATACTAGTCTTGGTTATGATAATATTCATATGACCACCAAATAATATTCAAAATATATAGAGCCATTGAAGAAAGTAAATGAAGGAAAATCTAAAAGCTATTATGATGTTCTCAAATTCTCCATAAAAAATGAAAGGAAAAGGAAGAGAGAGAATGATGCATCGTAGAAACCTGACCTTCCTCACAAGGACAAGAAGGAAGAATTCAAAATATCTTTTCTACCAAGGTGGTATCACACAAATCACTTTGAAAAACACACTACATGTATTGGGTTCAGACAGCTGAACAAGATGGTCTACATCAGAGGAGGAATTAGAAAGAATGGACATGGTGTTGTTGTTCATATTACCCTTGAAATTAAGTCACCAAGAGAAAATCTTGGATATGATGTTGTTGTTGCCTCCTTACCTACACCTAGCCTTGCTACAACCAAGGAATTTTTGTTTGTTGCAGGTGGAGTTCATACTGGTTTTCCAGAAGAGAAACCTACTATTGATTGTGATGAACAAATTGATTAGTTTCCTATTCCTCACATGCATGAATTTGAGCATGCTATTACATATGAATTTTTTGTTGATATGCTAGGTTGTTCTACTCCTGTAAGTGAACCTGTCCCTAAACATACTTCCTTTGATTAGCCAACACAAAAATCTATTCCCACTCATCATCCTCACAATAAAAATTGAAAGAATAACAATCATGCTTTCATATATTTGTAGAAGAGACATGAAAGACATAATTGTGGACCAATGGTGACTACTAGGATAGATTGTGGCTGGATTTATGGATGTATAGTGTATCATTAAGGACCATATTTTTAAGGACTTAAAATCATTGTGTATCATTAGATGTATAGTCACGCAATTCTCCCCTTACTTACTGATGATTGCCTTGGAAGTGGTCGACCAAGGATCAAACCAACATGATAGTCTACTGAGTATTCCTTGATTGAGTTTCAATTGGGTTTTCCATCAACTGGATTTTTCGACAAGAACTCTTATTGCTACTTATTGATCGCTTAGGGGGGATATTTTAAGATGTTGATATGAAAACCCAACTGATGTCATTTTGTTGACTCGATCATTTCTTATTGAATCAACTTAGATTTTCTAAGACCGACCGAACCATGTTCGAATGTTGTTGGGATGTACTACTACTTATGTTGGATACACATATTGTTTGGATTGACAGAGACTATTTATCTTTCATTGTTGGTGACAATGTTTATACTTCTTGAGGAGTGTTTCTTTGTCTTGTTTGAGAAGTTTTTGCAGTCAGAACGAAGTAAGGGACATGAAATTGGGAGTAATATCCATCTCATCACTAAGTGATTAAGGAGAAGCACAAGCTTGGGAGTTGGAGACATGGGGTGAGTTTTAGAAAGGGGGGAAATTATTTTTATGTCTAGTGGACTATGTATTTTGTTGCAAGATTTCCATCATTGACAAAGGGGGATATTGTTGGAATCATTGCCATTGATGTCAAAGGATTAATGTTTTCATGAATGTCATATTACAAATTTACAAATACACACAACATTTCCAAGATGTATCCATCACATGCACCTAATGACAACTTTCAAGACACATTAATATGACAACTTTCATTCCTCACAAATTTCCTCACAATAACATTCCCCCCACAATGAAATCCACTCTATCCATCATGTTCCTCCCAAAAAATGAGATTACGTTCGTGATCCAAAACACATATGCATAGGATTCCATTACTCACAATCTTAAATTGGTTCTATGTGATCAAATAATAGTTTGCAGGCCTCACTATTAGTCATCAATGTTTCTTTCAATCATTTTCCTTTGGTGTAGAGGTAGAGATTATAAAGTTTTTGATATTAGACAAATATACAATAACTACTTCAACTAGTAAGAAATCAAGATCTAGAAACTAATCTAATGTCCCTATATTTTCTCTAGTCTTGACCCTTGATAATTGACAAGGTCCCGCATTCTTCTTTTTGGGATTGATGACTAATTCAAAGCAAATTCCTGAAATGAAAATAACCAAAGTGATATTCTCCCCTCCAATATTGGCTTATAGGATAAGCAGTTCAACATAGAGTGGTTAGTAAATAATTAAAAATGGTTTCCCAAGAAGTAGTGCAAATTTTTTGTAAAGAATAAATCATAGCTAGTCCTTCACATTCTATCATTGTGTATTTCTTCTCTACTTGAGACAACTTCCCACTTGCAAAGTATATCGAGTGATAAATGGAAATTTACATTGGTTAAGCTAAACATTTCCCAAATAAATGCCTAAGGTATCCATGTGAACATGGAATATCTTGTCCCAATTCGAAAAAACTAATATTGGCATTGTTATCCTCATTTTGTGGGATAACTAAGGAGATCATGTCTCGAGGCCCTCAGGTTTCATATATGGATTGGAGAGAGACTACATGACCTACAATATCCACTTGCACAGATGGAGACCCTTCTCACCACCACAGAGGTCAGGATTTTCAGATGGCATCCACCACACTAGCCAGCTTCCGAGAGGCACTGGGCCTTGCTCCATGAGGTACAAGTCATGTATTATGGTGAGTTTCATTTCAATATTTGAGGCATTTTGAGTATGTTGCATATTAGACTATTTTATATTTCATGACATATGCTTGGAAATTATTCCTTTTCCCCTGTTTCACCTTGGTGGTTGACATTGTGCCCTAGTAAGTGGTCTTCCTTGGGAATGGGTTTGCTACTAGGAACTCCCTGAAGAACCATCGTACCATTCTCAACCATACTTACCACTTTCCATCACCTAAAACCCCCCATTTCCTTGTCTCTTGGGATTTTAGGGTGTATTGACCCAAGAGGGGTGTCAGG
>JZKD02S0439439.1:276426-291260 GCA_000966675.3 Picea glauca | reverse complement strand
TAAAATAAAATTTATTTTATTAAAAAATGTTTTAAATTTATGTAATTATAAAATAAAGTTTATTTATGACCAAGTTTTTGTTAAATTATAATTTATGACAAAATTCTTATGAAAGTTTTTAATTTAAAAAAAATAAGATTATTCATTTCGTGATCATTATTTTCATTTTATTTTTAATCTCGAAAATTGACAAATTAATATCGATTGGAATGGGAATTGGGATAATAACAGGTGGTTGGGAATATTCTTAAATAAAATTGATGTATAATTAAAACTTCATTTATTACTTAAAACTACAAACCAAATTAAATGGTTGGAATGCGTCTTTCCCAAGACCAGCGACATCTACTTGAAAGGGAAGAGACAAATTAAAAAAAACAAACCATTAATTGAAAACCCGAACCCGTGACAGCGAGTTTAAAAAAAAGGGCACCATTTTTTAAAAAAATGCTGAAGGGAAAAGGGATGAAATGAAGCGAAATTAAGCGGAAGCGAAATTCAAATGAAACGAAATCCAAATGAAATTCCTCAAAATGAAACGAAATTACATGGTTCAGAGGCAGAGCCAAAAGGAAACAAGAAAGTACAGTAAGAGCGAGCTCCGAGGGCAACGAGGCGGGGGCAGGGAAGAGAAAGGAACGGAAGCACTGGGAGCTGTAAGAACAGAGAGATAAGACAACACTCAATAGGCCATGGGACCGACCGTTTTGCATTCTGACGACATTAGCGCGAAAATAATGGCGGAAAACCGTCGGCAATTTGATGCAGATTTGTTTATTTTCTGAATACTGCAAACGAAACCCTTTTAGTTTTTTCTACGCTTCATATTTGTACCTTTATTCCTACTTTTTCGCTGTCCGGCCCTCCGATTTGCGGTTACCTGAAGCAAAGAAATGGAAAAGAATGGCTCTCCTCATGGTCACGACGTTTGATGGTTTATTTTTATGGTCTCTGTGAGAAACCAGGGATTGGCGGATCTCTTCACTTAATTTTCATTACGAAATATTTCTGCAAGGTTTTATTAAATGGACAATGGCTTGTTTAGGGCAAATGTAGGTGTTCTGGAGATTTCCTTGATGTCGATCGGAGGAAAATAAGAGCGGGTTTATGGCCGCCGAGGGGGTTGTTTGAACTAATTAGAACAGCCGGGCTGCTGGGGTTTGGATCCTGAGCAGATAATGAAGTTTTATCACGGAGAGTGACTTCAATCTCTTCTCTCAGTAGCAACAGGTATGTGTGTTGACTCTGTTTTTTTAGCTTCATCTGTGTTAAAGCACTAAGTATTGGAATGAATTGAAACCACAATGCGAGCAATCCTTGCAATTTTTGCAATGGACATATGAAGTTTAGTAAAGGCATTGGTTGATTGATTATTTGGTTAGTCACTCAAGCAATGGAGTTACGTTTCAGCCACGAGCTTCTCCAGGTCAAAATCAAATTTATCTTTGGCTTAGAGCAAGTAGTTTTTTCCTTTTTCTTAGGTTGCCACGAACAAAAAGCCACGGTGAAAAAAATTCATCAGGTCTTAAAAGTGCCCGAGATACTGTCTTAGCTATTAAAGTCCCACATTGCTCATCAAAACCAGAGGCAATCAAAGTCCAAATTAAAGGCTTTAACGGCCAGTGCATCATGGTAACTGAGACATAAACAAAGAAATACGTAGAGAAGATTGTGCTGCAGCCGGTATCAGACCCGAGGCGGGTGGATCATCCTTCTGATTATTGCGCTGGCTTGCCCGTCATTCTGCGGCTCTCACTTGGGCACATTAATCTCCCAACCATCATTCTCTTATTATTTCTCGCCCTATGAAATTGCCATTGCAACTTTAGTAAACTTATCATTCAGAGGCCTAGCTGCAGGACTGCAAGGCCAGTTATGGCAGCGCTTTTGGCAGACCAAGTAATCTTAAGGGACGTGGGAATAAAAGAAGGCAAAATTAGTTATAGCTGTAAAACAATGCTTAATTCTATCTAAAATTCTTTTTAAAAGATAGTGTTAGTGAAACGAGACTATGCGCGTAAATGCCATTTAGGATAAAGCAAAAGAAGATAAAAGGGAAGTTCAAAAGCTGTGTTTGCCAAATTGTGTTGAAAACCGTTCTGCAATAAACCGTTTTAAGGGAAATACGGCTTGGTTGTAGAATGATTGGATAAGGTAGGGTTCTGTTATTGACTCAACAAAGTTTCAATTGGGTGTGGAGAATCTTCAATCTAGAAGCAAAGCAATACTGGTTGGTATGATGTTGGATCTTGACTGTGTACCCCTGTATCAAAGTTATCAGAATTGGAACCAGAATATCACAAAACTTGTGAACCAGACCGGAACTGAAATACCACAAAAGTAACAATTTGACTGGAACTGAAATACCACAAAATTATGAATTGGACGGGAACTGAATGCCCCAAACTGATGAATAAACAGGTTCCAGGTTGGAACCAGACCAAAACTGGCTAAAAACAGGTATAAAAATCAGTCGAATAAACAATACATAAAATATTGAAATTTATTTAAAAAGTATGTTCATGTACATGATTACATCAATCTTAATCCTTACCATGAAAAAGCAGAGACCAAATTTACAAACTTTGCTTATGTATATAATATGTAAGGTTATTCCAGTAGGTTAGCTCTATCAATCTGAATTTGAAGTCATTGTTTCAAGGCGTAAAGCCAAGAGGTCACTGGTTCAAATCCAGGGGAGTTTCGTTGGCTCACCAGCCACCCTTATGTCTGGCAATGGATCCTCCTTCGAGCTGGAAATTCCAGGCAAGAAGGGGGAGTGTTCTGTGAGGTAAAGATTACTAGCCTCTGGGCTGTTGATAGCCTTTGGGCTGATAATAAGAATTCGAGCTGACCAAACTAGATTATTTCCTTGGAAAAAGTATACAGCATGTAGGGGTAAAAATAGCAAAATGACATTGAGATATAAGTTTTGTGATACATATATTAAAGGTTTGAAAGAAAACAAATTGACATCGAGTCTCTAAATGGCCTTTAGAGTCCAAAACTTATCATACTAAGTACAAAACAAATCACAACATATCTCATAATGATTCCCTAGGGGCTAGATCGGGATCCTTATCAACATCCTTTGCATGAGTATCAATGTTTTGACTTGTTCCTCTAGGTGCAACACTATTGTTCATAACCTCTAGTGGTGGAAGTGGCCCCAAGTCCATCCAATTGAAGTCACCCTCTGCAAATGCTACTTGGTGACTCTCCACTATCCAATATGAGGAGGGATCAATATCCTCCAAGATTATGGGATATGAATCAGGTTTGCTGTTCAACAATTTGTTGTGCTTCATGAAGACTAAATCATTCATTCATTGTTCCAAATGGGTTCTCTTCTTCGTGTGTATTTACTTAATTGCACTCACACCCAGAAGTGTTACATGTCTAGCTCAACACCCAAATTGCAAACTTTTGCAATTTAGGGCATTGGGAAGTGAACTGCCTCCACCAATAAGATGCGATAAGAGTCAAAGACAAAGTTAGAAAATTCAAGAAATGAGTTTTGACTAGAATTTTCAATGTCTAGAACAATGAATAATATAACTTAAATAGTTTGAATTGCTTACTTGGTTGGTCCTTGGTTTTGCTTCGAAATTTGAATAGCCAAGGCTTTGCCAAAGGTACCTTTTCTTTCGTTGTAATCCACTCGCTTATTGTGTATAGGCCTCTCGATCTCACAGATTGGGACCGTGTTCTCCATGCAATTGTATTATCCATCTTTCACCTCCCCATTTGCCTCGAAGTCTTGTGTAATGGTACCTTGGATTTAGGCAATACCCAATTGTATGTATAGGTTGATGGAGTTGTTTGTTCCATCTCTCATTAATGATATGGAAAATAAGGATATAGTATTGCTATTTTTAATCTTTGTATGCTGCCTTTATTCACTCTTTGTCTTGATACATGGCCTCATAGATATAACCCACGATTGGTTTATGCCCATCCATCACTCGCATCATTTAACAAAGAGCTTGGTACTTTTGACAATATCTTATTTTCTAGTTCAAGAAGAGGTCTCGTAAACTTTGCCACAAATGTCTCGCCCTTCAATCTTACAGCTCCACTAAGATGAAGTCCATTCATCGAAAGAAAACATCTTCCTCAAGTTGTTTTTAAGGTCGATGAGAGATTGCAACATGAGGAAGTTCATTTTAAATCAAGTGATGTTTGGTCTAACAAGATCCTCATCCCTTGTGTTTTTCCTCACAAGGTTCAAGACCCATGTATGGTTGTAGATGAATTTGGTTATTCTTTTGGCTTGCTCTACAACCCTCTTCACCCAATCAAGCTTGCCTATATTCGAAAGCATGAGGTCTAAGTAGTGTGCCTTGCATGGGGACTAGAATTGGTGTGGTGTTTCTCCTCCGACAACTTACTGACAACAACATAATTAGAGGCATTATCTGCGTTGACATGTACAACATTCACCACCCCCACTTCCAAAACTATTTCATCTAAAAAATAAAATAATAGCTTTGTATCCTTCACATGATTGGATACATCGATTGATTCAAAAAATATAGTTCCTGATGGGTAAGAAACAAGGAAATTTATTATGGTCTGGGACTTACCATTAGTCCATTCTAATATTTTGAAACTTGGACTCAACCTATGAATCGACCGAGGGTCAACCTGGATTTGACTTAGACTCAGCCATGACTTGGACCCTTCTGAATTTAATGACTTGGTTTACTAAAAAATACATAAAATATTGAAATTTTAATGAAAAAATATATTTTAAAGAATCCAAACCATGATTCTAAACCATTAGAGACAAAATATGCAAAGTTTGCTCATGTATATATCATGTAAGGGTGAACATATCAAAATGGCACCGAGTGCAATACATATTAGAAACAAAATACATAATCATTGAGGCTCTAAATGGCCATTAGAGTCCAAAAAACATGCTATAAGCTACTAGCCTACTATAAATCACTGATCAACATGATCAATCATCAAACTCATTACCACTACTAGAAATGTGATCCTCAACATGAGCTATAAGATCATCTTATCGCTCAGAGTCTTCGAACTTGTCGGACTCCTCAGGGACATCTGCAACTACAATAGTAGTACTGGTAGAAGCACGAGCTGCACGGCTAGTGCTTGCCTGTGCCATGTCTGGTGCTACACCTACTCCTACTAGTGGATTTGAATCCAAACTAATCCACCCCAAGTCACCAATATCATAATTAAGATTAATCTCTGCTGGGTGAGACTCCTCTACACATTTTGAGGTTGGATCGATATCATAATTAAGATTAATCTCTGCTAGGTGAGACTCCTCTACACATTTTGAGGTTGGATCAATATCATCCAACACAATGGGACTTGTATTAGGTCTTTTGTTTAGCAATTGGTTGCACCTTAGTTGGAGGTTGTACTGCGTGAAGACGAGTTTATTTAACCGTGTTATTCCCTAGCCTAGGGATAACTAAGGAGATCGTGTCTCGAGGCCCATAGGTTCCAGACATGGAGTGCCGAGAGCTGGCCCCGGAGGACCCCTCTTTTCTTCAATTACAATTCACATATCGCAAGTAGTAGCGTCCATCACACTAGCCTGGTTCCTGAAGTGGCGGTGGGTCTTGCTCCATGAGGTAATGAGTTCGGGTATCATGGTATGTATCACTCCGATATTTTAAGCACTGATCCTTCTTCATTTCATGACGTTTTCTTGGAAATTATGCTCTTTGCCTTGTTTAACCCTGAGAGGGTGACACAATGCCCTAGTAAGTTGATTTCCCTTTAGGATGGGTTGCTACTGGGTGGATCTTTGAAGAGTTATCGTCCGTTCCCTCCATACTTACCACTTTCCATCTTTATTCCTTGTATCTCCCCATCTTTTGGGCATTGGGATTGGCTACACTAGGAAGGGTTGTACCTTACCTCGTGGGAAGAAGGGGCTAAAGGCCCAGAGGGTAAAAGTAGTTGGCAAGAGTTAAAAGCCAATTTGAAATCCTTCGAGATGCTTCGCCCAGGGATCCTCGAGAAAGCAGTGAAAAGCTTCTCAGTAAGAAAAGGGGACCCACAAGATAACATGAACACTCAAGGTATGAGTTGATGGATAGGAGGTCTCATCACGAGCCGACCTATAATGACCATGGACATGTAACGGTATGACATTACCACCTATTTGGTCACCAAACCAGGGTAGTGGCCCTCCTCTTGGTGGCTTAGCCAAGACAAAGGGGGTCTCATTACGAGCCAGCGTTCTCATTTATGTGAACTGATTAGTGGATGACACTGTCACCTCTGGTCACCAAGCCAGGGCAGTGGCCCTCAACTATTCCCTTATAGCACAAGAGCAAAAGATCAAAAGAAAGATGAGTGGGCTAGGAAACATTTGCATCCATGACAAGGTGCAACTCACCCTTCATAAAGGCACCCACAGGTAAGACTATACATTTCCCTGTTATCACATGCACCCCATGCCCAAATATTTATCCCATGCCACCTCATACACTTTCATGACTTGGGCTAGATTCCACCTGGGAAACACCCCAAACTTAAGGGGGATTAGCCAAATAGGACACCCTGAGACTCTCTCCAAACCTAAACTTGTTAAATTGCATAACGTCTTTGAGCATTTGTTTGGGGTTAAGGGGGGTTTGATGCACATGTTTGGGTGATTTAATTATTGGATATGATTTACATGCTATGATCCTTGTGACTTATGAACCCCTCGAGGGCATACTTGTTGCCTTTGCAAGACTTTGCCTGGTAGGTAGATAGGGCATCTTCATGAGGGCTTGAAGCCCATGGATGGGGATGCTGAAGCCCCAAGCCTGGGGCATGACAGGGGTGATTGATTTCCACGTTGAAGAAGGAAGTCGTTGCCTTGGAGGCACTCTGGTAGACCCTAGACGAAGGAGTCCTACCTTCACTCACCTAGACGATGACCTTCAAACTTATAGACCATCCACCTAGCCCATGACGTCATCATGAAGGGGCTAGGGTTTTCAACAATGGTGTTCTGGTGAAGGAGGACATTTTGCACAACGTTTGGCAGTTGATGGTGTGACTAGGCCCTGGGAGGCCCAACGTTCCACCAATTGAGGCCAGACATCCATCTTGAAGGCTCAACGTGACCCTAGGAAGGGCATGACGTCACCCTTTTAGGGTTTTATCCTGCAATTTTATGTAAATTTAATTTTTGTAATAATTGTTCAGGGTCGGCCTTGATTTTTTGACATAAAGTAATTAAAGGTCAAATTTTGGTATAAATAAAGATAAAGTACATTCATTTTTCATCATAACTCTCACTTGGGAGAGAAGAGGACTGAAATTTGCGTGCTACTTGGGGTTTATTGGCTGAAATTGTGATGCACACCTCTCTTGGAGTCTTTATACTTGCAACTTGGATCATTTTTTGGTAAAGTTACTTGGCAATCCAGGGTTTCATAGCTTGATTATTCTTGGTGAAGTAAGTAAATCTGCAATTGTCATTTCATTTTGAATGTTTATGGTATATTTGCTTATTCATGTTAAAGATTATGAAATTGCTTGCTTGACAAACCCTAGGAGCAAAGAAGTTAAGGTGCTACTTCTTTGCTTTACATTTGTTAGACTTTGCTAAGGTGGTTAACTTTGACAAACTTCTAAAGCCCTAAAGTGCTAGTAGTGCTAACACTTTAGAAGCCTTGATTAATTGTTGTTGCATCTAAATATTTCTTTCAATAATCTAAGGAGGAGGAAGGTGCAAGGGCCTGGAAGTGCCTACTCTCTAGCAGCTCACCTCCCTAAAGATTGAATCCTAGAAGACTTAAGGTGTTACTCTTCTAACATTCATCCTTTACTTGGATAGATATAATCATTTTTGTTTCTTACTCCAAGTGAATGTTGCTGAACCTTTGACTCCATAACCCCCAAAAGGCACGAGTCCTTACACTTCTTTTGTTGAGAGATCAAACCAACACTCAAACCTTAATCTTTCTAGCTTTTACTAACTAAAACTAACACTAACCTAGCCTAGTAAACTAACTTTGCCTTGCTGCTGTCATAATCACTGCTACAGCCATTACCTAGCAGCCCACTTGAACTTATAAGCTAATTAAATCAATCCAGAAATTTGTATGAGGCAAGGTACAATCAATCAAAGCTAAAAGTGTGCATTTAGTTGCCTCTTCAAAGTACATTTCTGAAGGTTTATTACAGCCGTAATTACTCCTATTTTGCTGCTGTTACAGTTATCTTGGACAGTTTGTAAAAGTTCATTTGGTGATTGATAGATCTCTAGAACTTGCATATGACAAAGAATTATCATTTAAGACTTTAAATATCTTGTTGTATTGTCTAAATAAGTGCATTTTCTGAGATGCATTGCAGCTGTTCTCATATACTTATTGCTGTTATCTGCTTGTCATTTTCTGCATACAAATAATTGCTAGCAATTATTTCCATGAACTTAATGTCTTGTTGAAGCATTTATATTACTTGTTGCTGCCATAACATTTGTTGTTGTCTTGGTAAGGGGCAGGTACACTTTATTCTCCTTTGCTTCATCCTTCAAGGCTTAAGTCTGTTTTGAGTGACCTAGAGTGAGGGGTGGTTAGCCTATTTCTTTCCCTTCATCAACCTACTAGGTTTAGGGAAGTCTCCCTTGGAGTGGATTTATCCTTCTCCTAAACAAAAAGGGGTATCCTATTGAGGTGACAGTGATAGGATTACCCCCGTGTTACGCCAATCTTGTCTTACTTGCCTAGGGCTTTGGGCGAGTATAGATTGTGCGATAACAAATCGTTTTTATTCCAAATTGTCTCTTCTTCATGTGAATTCGCTCAAAGATAGACCAATTGCGCTCACTCCCATAAGCACTACAAGTTTGACTCTGGACTTGAATTGCAAACTTTTGCAATTAAGGATATTGTTTATGTCTACCAAATGACTCCCACCAATGTGTTGCAATTACAAAGTTAGTTCAACAAATTGAACTTAAAAAAACTTTGGAATTGCTTACGTGGTTGGTCCACATCTCTTGCAATCTTTGCTAGGTTTTTGATAAAGGTACTCGTGGCTCTAGTGAAAGCATTGATTTGTCGATGTATTTCAGCTGCTTAGTCTCATCAAGGACCATGCACTCTATGCACTTGTACAATTCATCTTTGACCTCCCCAGTTTGATCTTCTCCTAGTTGAGCTCTATAATGATACCTTGGGTTCAGGAAATACCCGGTTGCATGTATAGGGCGATGGAGTTGATTGTTCCATCTGCTATCAATGATCTCCTAGATAGGCTCATACTTAGCTACTCTATCCTTGTACATGTCCTTTATCTGCTCCTTTGCCTGATCCGTAGCCTCATTAACGTAACCCATGGCCAATTTTTCCACATCCACCAAATGCAACACTTTATGAAGGGACTCACCAATTCTCACAACCTTTGCTACTTTTACCCAAAAAGTGTTCTCAAAAACTTTCTTTTTGGTGTCTTTTCCATCTTGTTTGCAAGCTTATTGATATCTATTCCATTCATCATTTGAAAGTTGAAAACGCTTTTTTCAAGTTTTGTGCTTGAAAAATGAGAGATTGCAATGTGAGAAAGTGAGTTGCAAATCTCATGATGGCAAGCCGAACAAGGTCCATGCCCTTGATTTTTTTCCTCATTAGGTTCAATACCCATAAGTGGTTGTAGATGTATTTTGTAATGCTCTTGGCATGCTCTACAATATTCTTGATCCAATCCTGTTTGCCTATGTCCTCAAGCATGAGGTCTATGCAATGTGTAGCACACAGGGTCTAAAATAAGGTTTTGTATTTAGTCTTTAACATCTTCCCAGCAAAAACACAGTTAAAGGCATTGTTTGTGATGGTCTGAATGACGTTTGTCTCCCCCACTGACATAACATTCGCATCCAAAAGCTGAAATAACAAGTTTGCATCTTTCACCTTATTAGATGCATCGACATGATTTCAAAAACATGGTTCCATGAGGGAAAGAGACAAGGAAATTTATGATAGTTTGGTTCTTTCCATCAATCCATCCATCTGACATGATTGTACATCTCGTCTTGACACATGATTCTTTAAAACCCTTCAAGTATTCATCTATGGAAAGCACTTCTTTTTGCAAATAGAGATCCCCTCAATTCATTCATACCAGGGCCTTTGAAGCCCTTTCTGACCACAATAATGGAATCCCACATAGGTTGTAATAAGGTGAGCGGGCAACATTAAACGAGATATTTGCATCATACCACCATCTAGCTACGTATTCAAAAGTAGGTTGGTAATAAGGTGAGCAGGTAGCATTGAATGGGAGATCTGCATTATACCAACCTCTAGCTATGTATTCAAAAGAAACGTTTTTGTATTGCTTCTTCCAATGGTTATCTAAGGTGGGTTGAGTTTGACTTGGTCGAGAGGCATTGGCACTGGTAGAGGTGGGGGAAGGTGTAAAATAAGTTTGAATATCTTCTTCTTTCTAGGATGGATTTCATGAAGTGTAGGAATATAGCATAAAGGGCCCCTAACATTGTTAGAAGGGATAGAGGAAGAGCCTTCAAAATCAACATTAGGATTTGCTAGTGTTAGGCCAGGGATGGCAGAAAATAACTCCACACTTGATGATTTCTGCATTAGTATTATAGGTGCATATATACATGTGTAAATGACTCTTGGTCTTCCCCAATGGGTGACCATTCCTATCACCTATGACTCTTCATATGTACATAACAGTTACAAGAACATAATCCAAGGATTACGTGTCCAACATTCCCCCCCTTAATCCAAAGGGGGTGTATGTGAGTCCAAGCATCATTCTGAACTTGTCAATTTTTTCTCTTCCAAGCGCTTTGGTGAAGATGTTTGCAATTTTCTCATTTGTGGAACAATGTCTTAGGTTTATAGTCTTGGCCTCTACATGGTATCGAATCAAGTGATACTTTGTGTTGATTTGCTTGGTTTGATCATGGAATTTGAGATTCTTGGCCAACTTGATTGCAAAAGTATTGTCAACTAGAAGAGGAGTAGAATTCACTTGTTTCTCCTGCAAATCTTCAAGTATTTTTCCGAGCCACACAATCTCTTTTGTCGCTTTTGCAGCTGCCACATATTCTATCTCTATTGTGGAATCTGCTGGAACTAATTGTTTGCGTGATCTCTAGGAGATAGTTGCTGATCCAAGACTCATGAGATAGCCTGAAGTTGATATTCCATTTTCCTTATCTCCATCAAAGTCCGAATCAGAATATCCGATCAGGTTGAAGTCATCTACCTTAGAGTACTTGAGTCCAAAATCTCGAGTTCCTTTCAAATATTTAAGAACTCTTTTTGCAGCAGACCAATGTCCTTCACAAGGCTTCTGCATGAACCTGGAAAGAATGCTAGCAACAAATGAAATGTCTGGTCTGGTGGTAGTAAGATAGATAAGACTTCCCACAAGCTGTCTATACTTGGTTGCATCCTCAAATTCAATCCCTTCTTTTGATGTGAGTTTCAAATTTTGTTCCATTGGAGTAGAAACAAGATTGCACTCAGCCATGCCAAACTTGTTCAAAAGTTCTCCAATGTACTTTTGGGAGATAAATATGTACTTTGGATTTTGTATCACTTCAATGCCCACATAGCAGGGAAGATGTCCCAAATTTGTCATCTCGAAGCCTATCTTCAACTCTTTCTTTATGAATGCAATGAAGTTCTCATTGTTCCATATTATGAACAAATCATTTACGTATACTACAAGATATACAATAGTTTTTCCAATTTTCTTGACAAACAAAGTTGCATCGTCAAGATTGAAATGCTTGAAATTTAATTTCAAAAGATACTTGGTTAACTTTTCATACCATGCTCGCGATGCTTGTTTCAAGCCATACAAGGATTTGATGAGCTTGCATACCTTATGTTCTTGTCCTTTCACAACGAAGCCTTCTGGTTGAGACATGAACACATTCTTTTTGAAGTCTCCATTCAAGAAAGCAGTCTTCACATCCATTTGATGAATTTTCCATCCATTTTGCGCTGCCATGGAAAATAGAGTGCAGATAGTAGCCCATTTTTCCGTGGGTGCAAAAGTCTCCTCATAATCAACACCTTCTTTTTGTGCAAATCCTTTTCCCACGAGCCTTGCTTTTTGCTTGTCAAGTGAGCTATCTGATCTGTACTTGTTCTCGAATACCCACTTGTAGCCAATCGGTTTGGTTCCATATGGAGGGTCCACCAACTTCCATGTCCCATTCTTCATGAGGGCATCATATTCCTTTTGCATGGCTTCTTTCCATTCATCATGAGAAGTGGCTACTTTAAAGGAAGTCGGTTCATGGTTAGTAGATAAATTCAACTCACAATCATATGAAACATCCATATCTTATGCATCACTCGAGTTTGAATTATCTACATTATCTCTATCTTGTTTTGAGGACAATCTGGTCCCTGCCTTTTTGATCTCATTAGGATGAACACTTTCAAGTGTTTTTGTGAGCCATTTTGGTGGACCTTTCTGAGATGGTCCAGGTTGCTTGGCTAGTTGAGATGGTGTTGAGATCTCATCAGGTCTCATCTTTTCAATCCTCTTGATCACATCATCCAACTGGACTTCAGGTTCTGATGAAGTGGCAAGAACTTCTTCATGTGGGGGAGATGGTGCTACACAAGGAGATTCCAAAGATTGACCCAAGATAGGGACCCCCCCTTCAAGATGTGGAATCTCATCATCGAATTCAGGATATGTCTTTCCACGAGTATTCTGTCCAGATGATCAAGTTGCCTCTCAACAATTTCATTTTTCTTGGTGGATTCAAGAAAGATCACATCTCTGGAAAGGATGAACTTCTTGTTGGTCTCGTTGTAAAGACAATACCCCTTGGTGGTATTTGAGTACCCGAAGAAAATGCACTTCCGACTCCTTGCATCAAGCTTGCTTCTTTGCTCCTTAGGAATCAAGGCATAGCAGGTGGAACCAAAGACCTTGAGATGCCTCACCGAAGGAATGTGGCCATACCACATTTCATAAGGAGTCTTGTTTTTGATAACATGAGATTGACACTTGTTTTTGACATAAACTGCACATAGAATTTTATTAGCCCAAAACATCAATTTAACATTCTTGAAAAACATCGTGAAATGGACCATATTTAGGAGTGTCCCGTTCATTCGTTCAACTACACCATTTTGTTGAGGATTGTATGGAACTAATGTTTGATGTTTGTGATCCCATGTTGAAGGTAACTTTCAAATTCATTAGATGTATATTCTCTTCCATTATCAGTGCGAAGAGAGCCAATACGAGACTAGGCTTCATTTTGAATCCATACATGAAAATTTTTAAATGTTTCAAAAGCTTGTGATTTATCTTTCGGCAAGTATACCCAACACATCTTGGTGTAATCATCAATAAATGACATTATATATTTATTTCCATTTGCAGAAGGAACATGCATAGGGCCGCATAAATTAGAATGAATCAGTTCAAGTCTTCTACATGCTCTAGAAGTAGAATCATGGAAAGGTTGTTTGCTATGCTTTCCAAGAATACAAGCATCACATTGTTTCAGTTTTATAGGAATGGTAGGCAAACCAGAAAT
The DNA here is from genome assembly GCA_000966675.3 of Picea glauca. Classification (NCBI taxonomy): domain Eukaryota; kingdom Viridiplantae; phylum Streptophyta; class Pinopsida; order Pinales; family Pinaceae; genus Picea; species Picea glauca. The sequence continues at coordinate 277,723 of JZKD02S0439439.1, read as the reverse complement.
ACCATTCTTTCTCATTAAACGAAGATTGTCATAATTGATATGACCAAGTCTAGCATGCCACAAAAGACTAGATGACATTATACCTTCACCGTGATCAGAGAGGTATGCAACATTTTGTGTATGTATGGACAGATGTCCCATTCATCTTCAACAGTCTTCCATCTTCCATTTCGCTTATAACAAGCATGTTATTTGAATCCTTTCGTACTTCAACTTTTCCACCGATCATGTGAACATAGTGGCTTTGCTGTCTCATGAGCACAAGGGACAACAAGCTCCTTTTTCAGCTCAGGAAGATAGAGTACATTATGCAGAAGAAAATTCGGGAGTCCAGGCAACTTAAGTCTAATGGTGCCTATTCTCGAGGGTTTGAGGCTGGACTTGTCTGCAAAATACTCTATGCCCTCTACATTGTCATTGAAGTCCTTGTTATCCCCTATCCTAGGAGATTATGTCTCAAGGCCCACAGGTCCTAGACATGGAGTTCTGACTCCTGAGAGCCATATTAACTTGAGCTTGGCCTTGGAGGGCCCATTCTTTCTTCAACACCTCCTATCTATCAACAACAACAACATCCATCCCATCGGCCTGGTTCTGAGGTAGCAGTGGGTCTTGCTCCATGAGGTAAAGAGTTTGGGTATCATGGTATGTGTCACTCTGATTCTCAAGACATTTGAATATGTGCATTGAATTCTCTTTTGTTTCATGACGTTTGCTTGGAAATTATGCCTTTTAACTTGTCCATACCCGGGTGGGGATGACAAAGTGCCCTATTAAGTTGGTTCCCTTAGGGATGAGTTTCCACTGGGTGGGTCTATGAAAGGTCATCGTCCATTCCTTCAATACTCATAACTTTTCATCATTTTCCCTCTCATCTATCCCCTACATTGGTTCGGGCATTGGGTTTGCCAAACTAGTAAGGGTTGTACCTTGCCTTGTGGGAAGAAGTGGCTAAAGGCCCAGAGGGTAAAAGTAGCTGGCAAAAGTTAAAATCCAAGATGAAACCTTGAGATACTTTGCCCAGGGATCCTTGAGAAAGCAATAAAAGTATTCTCAGCAACAAAAAAGGGGGGGACCCATAAAATAAAATAAAACTCAAGACCTAGCTGGTGGATAGGATGTCTCATCATGAGCCGACCTATTAGGTCCATGGGCATGTAGTGGTATGACACTACTATTCATCTGGTCACCAAGCCAGGGTAGTGGCTCTTGGTGGCATAACTAAGAGAAAGGGGGTCTTATCACGAGCCAACCTTCTCATCTCCGTGAAATGCTTGTGGGTAACGTTTTCACCACT
>JZKD02S0439439.1:256147-272197 GCA_000966675.3 Picea glauca | reverse complement strand
GAGGCACCCACAGGTAAGACCTACATTTCCCTGTTATCACTGCACCCCTTGCCCAAACATCCCCTACACCATCTCATGCATTTACATGACCTAGATTGGTCTTCACCTGGAAACATCCCACACCCGAGGAGGATTAACCCAATAGGACATCTTGAGACCCTCTCCAAACCTGGCTTGTTAAATAGCATAACGTCTTTTGAGCATTTGTCTAAGTAAAGGGGGGTTTGATGCAGATGTTTGGGTAACTTGATTATTAGATGTGATTGACATTGCTATGATCCCTGTGACTTATGAGCCCATTGAGGGCGTACTTCTTGGTGCTGCAGGACCATGCCCAATGGACAGGTACATATGGGGAGATGATTAGCTCGGACTTCGATGGGGCTGAAAGCACACCAGATGGATGTTGAGGCCCCAACCAGGGGCAAAGGGATACCAGAGGCTTGCACCAGTGAAAAGGGAGGATGTTCCACTAGAGACACTTTAGCAGGCCTGGACCTAGGGGGGTCTTTCCCTCCCACCATGACGTTGACCCTTGAAGGCTCTTGGCGTCATCATTCTGAGCCTTGACATCATCCAGTTGGTGTTTTGGCATGAGGATGTCTTGGTTGGCATGTGTGGTAGTTTCTAAGGGGTTTTGATCCCCAAAGTTTCACTTTTGAGGCCTAGCGTTCCAAGAGGGGGCCCAACGTTACCCTGGGAGGGGCACCACGTCATCCCTAAAAGATAAAATTAGGGTTTTAATTGTCAATTTTATGTAAAACTGGATTTTTGATGTAAACTGGCCATGTCGGCCTTTTTTGACCTAAAATGTAATTAAGGTCACTTGTATTGTATAAATAAGGGAAAAATCTCTTATATTTTTGATCATCTTTCACTCACACACAAGTGAGGTCTGAAATTCAGCCTGTTTTAGGGTTTATTGGCTAAACTAAGTGGTGCACAACTCTTGGAGGAAACTTCATTTGGTGTATTTTGGCATTTTCACAGTGGAATTTCTTCAACTAGGGCTTGTGACTAGATTATTCTTGGTGAATGTAAGTAGAAATCTGCAATCCTTATTTCTTTGAATGGTTATGGTATCTTTTACTTGTCATTTATAAGATTATAAAATTGCTAGTGTGAAACCCTAGGAGAAAAACACATGTTATTGTCGTTCTCTCAATAGCTATCCACCTACTTGATTTTGTTAGAAGACACCTTTATTGAAGCATATGCTAGGGCCCTACCTTAGTAGCAGTCTAATACCTTTGCTTCATTAAGCTTTTGTTTATTTCAAAGCTTGACCTAAAGAAAGAGGAAAACCGCTAGGGCCTAGGGTTACCTACTTCCTAGTGGTTGTTTTCCTTCTAGGGTTATGGATGATTGAGGCCTTGGGTTACCAACACCTCATCCATCCTCCCTCTCATCTTTGGTTCACTTATTATCATTTATTTCCCCTAAGATTGTTGCTGCAAAAGTGACTCCATTTACCTTAAAGAAACTATTTCATACCTTACATTTGATTGATTGATGAAAACAACCTTTAAACCATCTACTTCAAGGTCTTTGCTAACCATTCATAACCTTAGATTAGACTAACATACTAATATTCTTGCTGCTGTTACAAAAGAAAGCTACAGCCATATATGACAACAGTAAAAGCTTTTAAAGGCAAGTGCTAAAGCTGATTTTACATTGCCTTCTTTGCTTCTGACAAATACTAGCATATTGCCAATTTTAGGCTATCATTTTGGTCATTATTGAAGCTTGTTTAAGGCATAATTGTGAAGCTATCATTATATATACATTGCTGTTATAAATTTATGTTGCTTCATCATTTATATCAGCTTATTGCTTTTATTCAAAGTCCAAGGTTTTATGAAGCACTGATATCAATTGGTACTTGCAAATAGTGTTTTCTTGTTGTCTTGTTCTGGGCAGGTACACTTAAGCAAAATCTTTGCTTCATCTTATTAAAACCTTTGGACTTTCTGATCAGAGTGACTCGTGAGAGGGGAAGAACTTAATTGATACTATTACCCTTGCCTTCTCAAACCCCCAGGTCACCGGGGACGTCTCCCCTGGGCTTTTATCCCCTAAAGAGAAAGAGGTGTCTTATTTAGGTGATAGTGATAGGACAACCTCCTGTTACGCCAATTGATTGTCACTTGCCTTTGGCTTTTGGGCAAGTACAAATTACACGATAACAGTCCTCAAAAAGGTCTTTTCAGAATGTCATATGAGAGGTTGCGCCTGTGTCAAGAAGCCATGTATATTTCCAAGGACCATATGCAGTGTTAAATGAATCTTCTATTACTCCTATATTGCAGTGAGCAACAATGTAATGGGAAGATTCATGTGGATTACCTTTTGTTGGTTCTGGAGATTTACCTTTGTCCTCTTTCTTATTTTGTCTATCTTTTTTGATTTTGTCCCATGGAACTCCGCAGTCATCTACTTTGTGTGACCCATTCTTTTTGCACCAGGTACAATGGAGATTGGATCTATCACCTTAGTTGTGTCTTCCCTCCTTGCCTATTGAACTCTTTCTTTCACATCCACGTCCTCTTTTGCTGCTTTCTCCTTTGGAAGAATCAGGTGGTTTACTCTTGTCTTTCTGAGCAAGATAAACAATTTCGCCAGTTGAAGGAGTAGGCTTCTTTCCAAAGTCTTTCTCACGTTCTGCAACTCTCTTTACCAGTTTTTGAAATGTCATGGATTTCATCTTATTACTTGCTTGCAACGATTCAAGGTAGTGAGAATATGTAGGGTAGAGGGCCTTAATGAAGGTCGTGAGAGGGAGATCAATCTTTGCTCTAGTGGCTTCAATGTCATGCATTATGGTTGTGATTTCTGAAGCCAAAGCCGTAGGGTCATCATTCTTCAACTCTAGGTTGAAGAGCTTCAACATTAGTTGTATGAGTTCAAGCTCAGAATGTGTGTCATATAACTCATTCAATCTTTTCAAGGCACCATAGGAATGACTAATGGAAGCAATATGAAGACTCACCTCTTCACTTACTGTAGTGGAGATTACTGCATATGCCTTCCGATCTTTATTTTCCCATATTTCACGTTCTTTGTCTGTGGTCGGTATGACTGGTTTTCTACAAGGTCTGCTACTCTTTGTCTTTTGTCTTTAATACCGAGGCTTCTTCTTCTTCTGATTTTGCATTTTCTTCAGTGGTTTTGCTGCTTTGAGGGACTTCTTTTGCTTCGCAAATTTCTTTCCAGAGGTTGTTGAAGATCAGTGTGCTCTTGAACTTTCTGTACCATTCTTTGTAGTTCTCCTTGCTAGTCAACACCACGCCGACAACGAAGATGAGAGAATGCATTATCTTATGTTGTCTTCACACACACGTTAGCAAGCGAAAAATACAGTGAGGCTGCACCATGAAATTTTCTTGCTACTGCACCAAGAATGCAAAGATGCAATGTAATTGTATTAATAATACCAAATTGGTCTAGGCACAGTACATTCAGACTCGAATTGCTCTAATCATCAACTCCAATGTAATAGCTATCAAATCTAATGGATGTAATAGCTATCAAATGAATGGACATCATGTTGCCATACATATCAAATCCATGAAGTGGCCCATATTTATGCAATAGCTATCAAATGAATGAATACAGATTCCACATGTCCAAAGACAAATACCCAAGCAATACTCTCCACAGATAATACCACAAGTAGCAAGAATAAATACCTAGCCAAGTCATGGGCAAAGTTCCAGTGAATGGACTTCAAGTTCAGGCGACGGATTGATTCTTCTCCACACGTCCCAAGCGATTTTTGCAGGTGGTTTTGCATGAAAGAACAACCCACTTAGAGGTATTCTCAGTATTCTGCTGTTCAGGTATGCCGTGAATGTAATTTTGTATATTGGTTTGCTGTAATTTAATGTTTTTAGGCTCCAAGACTGGCAAATTTAGGGCCCACCAGTGGCTTTAGTTCTTTGAATATTGTTCACATGGTATCAGATTGTTGTTGGGATGGGGCTTGTGGATTTTACAGATGCTCAAATGTGAAAGAGTCGTGGAGAAAAAAGGTTTGGAGGTGGAGAGGACGAAGCGATACCTGCAAAGGTCGAAATGAAAGGGTGTGAGGTTGTTTCGAGGACGAACTTCACGTAGAAGAGTTTGCACACAGACTAGGTTTAGGGTTTCAGGTGGGTTATCCCCACTTTTAGGGATCTAGGAGATTATGTCTCGAGGCCCACAGGTCCTAGACCCTATCGAGAACCAGATCGACCTAGGCATGGCTCTGGAGGGCCCATCTTTTTATCCCTTTCAACGCCTCTACTTTGCCAGCAACAACAACATCCATTACCATCGGCTTGGTCTTGTGTTAGAGATGGTTCTTGCTCCATGAGGTAATGAGTTCGGGTATCATAGTATGTGTCACTCTGATCCTCAAAACCTTTGAATATGCGCATCTAATTCCTTTTGTTTCTAACGAGTGCTTGGATCTTATACTTGTCCACTTGACCATGTCTAGGGGGAATGACAGGATGCCCTAGCAAGCCTGTGCCCGTAGGTTTTGGTTTGCCACTTGGTGGATTTTTGAAAAGCCATCGCCCACTCCTTTCATATTACCACTTTTTCATCCTGCTTCCTGCTCATCTACCCCATTTCATTTGTCCAGGCATTAGGTTGGCCAATCATTTGAGGGTTGCACCTTACCTTGTGAGAAGAAGGGGCTAAAGGCCGAGAAGGTAAAAGCAAGCTGGCAAAAGATAAAAGCCTAAAAAATAAAACCTCGAGATGCTTTGCCCAGGGATCCCCAAGAAAGCAGTAAAAGACTTCTCAGCAAGAAACAAGGGGGACCCATAAAATAATAAAACAAGACTTAGTCAGAGGATAGGGGGTCTCATCACGAGCCAACCTATTAGGTCCATGGGTACATAGCAGTATGACACTACTAGCAGCTGGTTACCACGCCAGGGTAGTGACTCTTGGTTGCATGGCCAAGAGAAAGGGAGTCTCACCACGAGCCAACCTTCTCATTTCTGTGAAAGTACTTGTGCGTAACGCTGTCACCACACCAGGGCAGTGTCCCTTGATTAGCTTCTTGAAGAAAAAGCAATAAGAATAAAGAATAAAAGGCATGAATGGGCTTGGAAACAATTGCATCCAGGACAGGTGCAGCCCGCCTTCTACAAAAGCACCCACAGGTAAAGCTTTGCATTCCCCTGCTTTCATTGCGCCCATTGTCAGGACATCCCTTATCTGCATCACCCACTTACATGGCTTAGATTTAGTCTTTTCCGGGAACTTTCCTTTTCCAATGGACACTAGCCCAATAGGACGCCTTGTCACTTTCCCCAAACTTGTATTGCAAGCTTGTATAATGTCTTTGAGCTTTTAACTGGGGTAATAGGGGTTTTATGCACATGTTTAATAATGTTGATGATGAGATGTGATTGACATTGCTATGATCCCTGTGACTTCTGAGCCCATGGAGGGCGTAGCTGTTGATGTGTAGGATCATGCCCGACGGACAGGTACCATGTTGGACAGGTACACATGGGGAGATGATTAGTCCGAACCTCCATGGGGCTGAAGAGCCCACCAGATGGATGCTAAGACCCCAACAGGGGGCACAGACAGGACAGAGGGGTTTGCACTAGAGAGGAGGAGGACTTCTTGCAGAGGCACCCTGGGAGAGCTTGACCTAGGGGGATTGTGCCCTTTTTAGTGGAACGGTTGCCTTGGAAGGCCTAGGACATCAACCAGGAGGTTCATGACGTAATCCTTTCTTCATTAGCGTTTTGGCAGATGGACAGGGAAGTTTGGCACGTGTGGCAACTTGGAGAAGCCCAAGGAGGGCTAACGTTTTGTTTCAGGAGGCTGCATTTGCCCTCAAAAGGGCTAATGTCACCCTAGAAAGGGGATGACGTCCTTCTATTGCTTGATTAGGGTTTTAATTTAAACATTTAAAGTAAAACAATATGATTGTAGTATTTTGGCCTTGTCGTCCTTTATATGACCTAAAAAGTAAAATTAGGTCATTGTACTGTATAAATTGAGGGTTTTTACCTTCATTTTTTCATCATCTTGGACTCACTCATGAGTGAGGTCTGAAATTTGAGCTATCTTTGGAGCTATTGGCTGAAATTGTGAGGCACACTAGTTGAAGGAAGACATTTTTGGACTTTTATTGGCATTTTGACATTTCTCTTAGTGGAAGGTATTACAACTAGGGTTTGCTATATGATTTCTTGGTTAAATGTAAGTGAATTTCTGCAAAACTTCTTAATTGAATGGCTGTAGTATTGTTTTTCTTGCATTTATTGTTATAATTTGCTGAATTAAACCCTAGGTGACAAGCACACATTGAAGGTCCTTGTCTCATGTCCCTACCAAGGTTTTAAGCCATTTTATTTGCTGAAGTGAGATAGAGCCTTGCCTTAGCAACACTCTATTCTTTCTTTCTAGCCCTTGTTGAAGAGGATTGAGCCTTGCCATAGCAACACTCCATCCATCTTTTTCCATGCTAGCCGTTTTTCTTATTTGTTGAGCTAAGAAGGAGAAAACGCATCAAACCTAGTTCCCCTATACCTTGGTGAGCCGATTTTCCCTAGGGTTTGTCTGGTAAAGCCTTGCCATAGCAACACGTTACTTGCAAACCTTCTTGTCTTAGTTTTATGCAACCTTTTGAGCTAGCCGTTTTGCCATTGCGCTAAGGAAGGAGGAGAGAGCATTAAGGCCTAGTTCTCCTACACCAAAGTGAGCCTCTCTCCCCTAGGGTTTCATCCTTGAGGCTTTGCCATAGCAACACCTCAAGGTTTAACTCTCTTGTCCTTAGTCTTTACCATTATCATTTGATCCTTTAGCTTTTGCGTCCTCCTTTTGACTCCATATACCCTAGTAATGCACTGATCTAAGGCCCCATGTGTCGAGTAACTTGATCATACTACTTCCAATACCTTTGAACAAACCCTAACTATACTAACCCTAGCCTACATAGCCTTACTAACCCTAGTGCTGTCGTCACCTTTCTTGTGCTATAAACACCTTTGTGCATCTATCGTTTTACTTTTAAAGCAATTGAATGGTTGGTTGAGGCATTATCTATGAAGTGTTAATTTGTTACATTGAATGCCAAGTTTCTTTAACATTTATTGAGAAGTGATGTTGTAATCATTGCTATTGTACAAACATTGAGTTCGTCAATATTTATTGCTCAATTGCTTATTTATAAGAAAAGTCATTAATTATATGAAGTACTAAGCAACAAGTAAGCTTACACATGTAGTTTTATTGTTGCTTTATTCTCGGGCAGGGATACTTTTTGGTTACTACTTCCGGTTATCTTTATTGGCTATAAGCCGAACTTTCTGATCAGGTGGTGCTTGTGAGGGGGATTATTATCATTTACCCTTTCTAAGCCCTTTGCCTTCTCAAAACCCCAGGTCATTGGGGACGTCTCCCCTGGGCCTTACCTCCCTAAATAGAAAGAACCTTCCCATTGAGGTGACAGTGGGTGGGATTGGTTTAAATACGCCAGTTTGATCTCTTTTCATCCATCTATTATTCTAGCTACAAACGGTGCAATAACATTTTGGCGCCGTTGCCGGTGAACACTAAGTCAAATCTCCTCAAGACGACACTTTTCGGTAAGCCTTGATTCAAGAATCTTACTCTTACAAGCTTACTTGGCGACTCCACTTAGGGTGTTTTCCCTTATCCTTTGATAATTTCAGGCAAATTATCTGGTGATTCCACTGACCTTTTCACAGGTGCCACCTTACTCTCAACTCTATGATATTACCAAGTTATGGGATCATGGAATCATGGGAACATCTGTATCCAACTATTGATTTCAAAAGCCTTCAAGGATACTCAAGCCGTTTTGATACAAAATGGTCAAACAACCTTCCAAGATTTTGGGGCCTCCCAACTCCTCACATCGTAAATTTTCTGGAGTATATAAGCGAGGTAGAATCGGGAAGGGAGGATGCTCTAATAAAACTTTTTATACTCTCTCTGCCATCCTTCTTGCAAGATAGGTTTAGGGGTTGTTGCGAAGAAAGGGGTATATCATCTTTCATACACCTCATCAGTAGGTTTATTGACTTTACCAAACCACATTGCCAAACGTATGAAGATGCCCTTTAGAATCTCACAATAGCCTTGGAAGACGGAGGATTCACTACTGAGATTGTGGCAGATCTCAGGAATGCATATCATTTTCAACATTAAGAAACCTCTCATGTGGAAGAAGAGATTTATAAAGAACATTGTGAACCCCTTGAAGAGGAGCAAGATTTCTCCCATGATTCAATAGAATGCAGCGAAGATATAACGAGAAAAGTGAATTATGAGGATGAAGCACCAGTAACCGCTCCTCAATCTAATGAAGCTCTACAAGATCCTATCCCTCTTGCACAAAATGAAGAGAGTGAGGTAAGTCATTTTCCTTTCCATTTTTTTGATGATACCTTATTCTATGATTCAGAGAGTGAAGAAGAAATGGAACCCTTGGACAAGCTAGATCCTCTATATCTCAAAACTGAAGATGTAGAGGAAGATCTTATACTTGATGAAGTTATCCAAATACTTGAAGCTCCTGCACAGGAAGGATTAAGCAAGGTGAGTTATTTCCCCTTCCAAATTTTTAATGATTCTTTATCTTATGATGTGGAGAGTAAAGAAGTGTTCGATGTTTTAACCCCTTCATGTTATGATGGAGATGATGACTTTGTTGGTAATATTGATGAATTCATACATGTCGGGAAGTGTAAATGGGATATGATTGGATATGATGGGGATACCATTTACAACATTGAGAATCATTTCCAAAAGTTGCCCTTACAACTATCACATGAAGTTACTAATGATTTTGACATTTGGCAACAAGAACCTGACTTTATTCAGACACCCAAGGATGACTTAATGCTATGCTTTCTTAATGATTTTCGGTCATACCTTGAGGATTTTGATGATTGTTCCTATGAGCACACAGATTTATTCTATGAAGAAAGTTATCAACCATCGTTGTGCTCAGGTTTTGATAAAAGTGAGGAAGTTATTTCCCTGAAGCGAGACACTTGTGATAAGATTTTCCACCTCCCTTTGATTACTTTACCTCGCCACGTCATTGAAGGTATGGTTTGGAGACATGTCCCTTATCCCAAGTCTCCTTTAAAACAAAACCTCTTCCTGGATTTTGGGGGAAAGTTGAATACCTCAAGAAGAAGCTTATTATCACAGTTTTCAAGCTTCCCCCTAAAGAATTTCCAGTCATCCTTTCAGTTCTTGCCAATCCCTTATTAGGCCTCGGATTATGAATACGTCCAAGGTAGCCATCTTTTAGACTCCTCGAGTCGGTCTTTCAAACCTTTCTCCTTTCACGATCCTTTCCTGAGATGGATTGAGCACTCTCCTGAGAGTATGTCTTGGCATAGCTTTTTCCCTCCCACCTGCCTCCATGAGCTAGATCTTACAGTTTCCATTGATATGATACATTTTCTAACTCATGTTGTTGTTGTGCTTAACTGATCACTATTTTGGCTTATGATGAAGCACAAAGGCAGGTATTGAGGGACATTGCTGGATGAGTTTCATTGATCATTTGACCACATCAAACATCCAACCAACAGGTAAGTACAGGTAAGTAGGCATTTGCATTCATTGTACTATTCCATCTGCATTGCATTTTAGAGTAGTTTGCTTTTACATTCACACTTATGCTTGCTTTATTTTAGTCTTATATATATATATATGTTGGGGTGGTATCACCACCCCAAACGGTTACTAATAGTTGCTATTGAGATCAAGCAGGTAACAGGTTATGCCAGAGATGCTGAGGTTCTCATGCGCTCTACGATGAGCACATGTCCCCGAGTTGGAGCCAGATGTTATCCCCACTTTTAGGGATAACTAGGAGATTATGTCTCAAGGCCCACAGGTCCTAGACATGGAGTACCGAGAACCAGATCGACTTAGGCATGGCCCTGGATGGCCCATCTTTTTATCCCTTTCAATGCCTCTACTTTGCCAGCAACAACAACATCCATCACCATCAGCTTGGTCTTGTGTCAGAGATGGTTCTTGCTCCATGAGGTAATGAATCCGGGTATCATGGTATGTGTCACTCTGATCCTCGAAACCTTTGAATATGTGCATCTAATTCCTTTTGTTTCTAACGAATGCTTGGATCTTATACTTGTCCACTTGACCATGTCTGGGGGGAATGACATGATGCCCTAGCAAGCTTGTGCCCGTAGGTTTTGGTTTGCCACTTGGGGGGGGTTTTTGAAAAGCCATCGTCCACTCCTTTCTTATTACCACTTTTTCATCCTGCTTCCCGCTCATCTACCCCATTTCATTTGTCTAGGCATTGGGTTGGCCAATCATTTGAGGGTTGCACCTTACCTTGTGGGAAGAAGGGGCTAAATGCCCAGAAGGTAAAAGCAAGCTGGCAAAAGATAAAAGCCTAAAAAATAAAACCTCGAGATGCTTCACCCAGGGATCCCCGAGAAAGCAGTAAAAGGCTTCTCAACAAGAAACAAGGGGGGACCCATAAAAATAATAAAACAAGACTTAGTTAGAGGATAGGGGGTCTCATCACGAGCTAGCCTATTAGGTCCATGGGTACCTAGCAATATGACACTCAACCTTACAAAAGTCACTTTAGTCATTTATATAAAAGCCACTATAAAGAGTGTCGCTCAAACACCTCTGCATGCTAGGCACTGCCAATGCAGAAGTACCTGTCCGAGCTACCCTAAAAGCTAACAATATAATCTTCCTTGAATTCCATATCTCTCATACCAATATGATTCCACAAGTTGGTGAGGGTGGCCTTTGGTAGAGGTTTTGTGAAAATGTTGGCAAGCTAGTCTACTGAGGGTACAAAATTGGCACAAGCTATCCTTGAGAATGAACTTGTTGAATGTAGTGGAGCATGCCCAAATAGACATTTGCAGGATGGGATCTAGACAAGTTATAAATAAGGTCCTTGTCATCAACATTTGTTTGCCTAGTCACTATAGGAGTAACATCATAACATGGAAATGAAAGATCCACTTAAACATGCCGTTTTGCGAAGATTGGCAAAAGCTTCCTTGAGAATGGAGTTGTTGAATGGATGAACATCATAAAGAGAAAGATGCACTAAAACACTCTTAGAAACATCTATAGTCAAATCATTTGTGAAAGGTGGTGGGGAAGATCTTGGTGGATCGTGGATATGAACTTCATCAAAGATATGAAGAAAACTGAGGTCCTATGAAGCTGCCAACTAAGGTCTGTCTTTGACCTTGAAATTGGGTCTAAGTTTCAATCTTCAAAACTGTCCTTTGTTGTTTTAGGACATCAAACAATTTAGTAACTTTCTGCCCATAGTTTTTGTAGGTTAAGTGTTCTTTGAGGTTCCCTTGCAAGTGTTTTCGAACCGGTGGTTAGCACATGCAATAAATCTCAAAACAAGTAACACTTCCTCTAGATCTTAACAACACAAGTAAGGTGATCTACACTCTAAGCATGCATGAAATGAACACAGGTATTTTTGGTCAATATGACCCTGGATAAACCCCCCCTGGGGAAAACCAGTTTGGAATGGAAGTATATATAAGTGATGTCTAAAGCATGAGATACAACAAGTACATGAAACAAATGAACTTGATACAAAGACAACCCCTCTCAAGTTGTTGTACAAGTCCAAGAAGGTCAATGCGCCCAAGCATGGTGCGCCCTTCTCCTTTGTTGCTCAATCCCACTCTAGCCTTGAGCCCTTGCTGCTCAAAGCCTTGTAGAAGAAATCTTTGCACACAAATTTTCCCTTGCGTGCTACCTCTCCAACAAGACACTCCAATCAACAATCTGATAAGTAGAAGACCTCCTTGCTATGTGTGCGCCCTCCTCCAATCAAACATGAACACCACAAATAAATGGAAGCCAAAGCCTCCTAGAGCCCTCCATGAAAGGAGGCATCCTTGCTGCCCTCTTCCTTTGCTTCTATTGCCATCTCCATTGCCCTCCTTTTCCTCTCCAAGTGAACAAAAGAGTGAATGAGCCTCCTTTTTCCCTATGTGCCCCTCTTAAGGAATCATAAGGAAACCTAAAAAGATCAATGGTTAGGATCACTCCAAGCCATATCTAATTCATGGTTGAGATCTCTCAAAAAGAATCTCAACTCAAAACCCACTTTGTGTTAAGTTTCCATAGTTCACTTTATGTCCCCCAATTCACCCACAAAGTGAATTAATAGTCATTTTTCATTCAAGTGACAAATTTCACCCTTTTGACTTAGGAAAATGTCAAAGTGAAATTAGACATAAAGTATAAGGCACAGTGGGTCAAATATTTCCCTCTTGTGGTTAGAGGCTCCAAACCACAAGGGAACCACTTCTCGAGGTACACCAAAACTCAACAAGATAACATCTTGAACATCAATCACCTTGTGAGTGGAAGGATCATACAAACAATATGTCAGAATATGGGCCCATATACTTGATCCAAAAATGTTGAAATGCAACACTGATGGAGGCATACCTTGAACATTAGGAGAAAGGGGTTTATCTAGATACATCCATAAACCCTTGCTCCAAAGAAGGGTAGTTATTTGATGCACTAAAACACTCTAAGAAACATTTACAATGAAATCATCTATAAGAAGCAATGGGAAATATATTGGTTGATCGTGAATAAGAACTTCATCAAAGATAACATCTTGAGAATCAATCACCTTGTGAGTGGAAGTACCATATAGACAATATGTCAGAATATGGGCCTATGTACTTGATCCAAAAATGTTGAAATGCAACATTGATGGAGGCATACCTTGAACATTAGGACGAAGGAGTTTCTCTAGATACACGCATAAACCCTTGCTTTAAAGAATAGTTATTTGATTTGCCCAACTATCATAATTAGCCTTATTTAATTAAGAAAACATCCGTAATGAGTCCATAGGTTCATCAATGACAAACATAAGCCTTTGTAAAGTCCTTAAAAGTTTTGCCTTTATAGACCCAAGAGATGGAGAGGTATCAATTTCTTCTTAAAAAATATGTAGTTTGCTTGTCTTGAAGAGGGGTTTAGAACTTAGGAAACCCTAGAGAAGAGCTATTGGCTTGGAATGAGGGTTTAAACTTGAGGAAATCCTAGAAAAGAGGTGCGGTCCTTGAAGGAGGGTTTAAACCATAGTACACCCTAGAAAAATATACGATCCAAATACCGTTGTTCTGTTAGAATATGAAAGATGTGTGCTCGTTTTACCATTGACAATACCCTTGTCACCCAACCATAGGCCGAAGCCACCCTCTGAGCAACTTAACCTTGATAGAGAATCACTTCGGAAGCAAACCCTAGGCTAGATAGCCAAAGAAAGGGTCGCGCACCTTTCCCCAAGGATAGCGCATCAACAAAGGCTGGTCAGATGTTCCAAACCCTAGCCAAGAGATAGTCTAAGCCAAAACGTAACTGCTAGCTGCAGCAGCTGCACCAACAACTTTTCTCCAAACCTGCGCACAAGACTGCAACTTCACTGCGCAGAACTGGCTCTCTGCAACTGGTGAGATGTGTCAAATGAGAGACTGGCGCTCTGTATTTATAGTGGTTCTGGCAGACTTACTGGGGCCGACTTCTCCTTCTGGGTACCTGTCTGTTCATTATATTATTATTATTTCTGGTCGACTTCTTCTCTTGGAGGCTAATAACCTAATATAAATTATCATCTTGAGCTGACAAGTCTTCTAGGGTTATTAGCCAACTCATTAGGGTTTCTTCTTGCTTTCCGGAGTATTCTATTCTCGTCAGGTTTACACGTGGAGGTAAATACCTCCCGCAGCTACCATAATATCAACATGTTCCGTAGTCACAAAGGAACCCTGAGTGTGTTAGAGTTTGTAGCTCGGGCAAGTACTTGCACAATAGGGGTGTCTAGTAGTGTGGAAGAGGCCCATTTTATGTCTAGACAACAATTTAGTTGGTGGGGACCACTCAAGTCAACTTAAGATTAAATCACAACAATTGGATGTGACTTAAGTTGCCTCAATGAGTGATTAAGTCCCCTCCATTAGATCAAGATCTTGATCAAAGGATCCAAGGGTCAGGATTGCATGAGAGCAAGGCTAGGGTTACAAAAAACCTAGCAAGCCCCATTCTCAAGTGAAGGCAATCGACTAAGAAAGAGAGAGGCACCTCTAAGGAGATCAGACATCGGGGTTAAGTTGAACCTGTAGAGGAGGGTGGAGCTGGACCAAGAGACAAAGTAAAGAAGGTCGAGTAGGGCCAACAACTAGACCAAGTCGAGTCTAGCATAGCCAGAAGAGAAGACTAAGCATAAGAATGTGGGCGAGCTAGGGCTACATGTCAGCAAACTCAACACAGTAAGAGGGAGTTTGTATGAGTGGTATGAATCACCCAAAGAAAGAGGGAAGTAACACCCAGGTACCAAAACCAGAAAAGAAGTTCTGTTTATCAGTGTTGTTGTTGACTGAGGTAAAACCCATACATTTTGAAATCTCATTTTTGTTGTACAACAACCCTGAGTGAAACCTGCGAGTGTACGGACTCGTACAGGTGGTATAGTCCCTACATATCAATTCTTGGTGAAATATATTTTTCTGTATGCACAAACTTGTTATAAATAATTAGTGTGTTAAGCAGTGTCATTTCCATAACTTGTTCTTCATGTTCATTTTGTGTGGCTGTCCAAATATATTGTGGTAATTTGCTACCGTATAAGATCTAATAAGTAAGGTTTATAGCTATTATCTTCTTCAGAGTGATGCTACTAGCGAAAAATATTTATTTAGATCGACTTTTGAATTGTGTAAGGGAGGCCACTTGCTTAGATAGCATGCTGAAATTCACGAGAGAGAGAGAGAGAGAGTATTTATTTAGATAGACTCTTGAATTGAGTAAGGGAGGCTACTTGCTTCGATGAGAGAGAGAGAGAGAGAGAGAGAGAGAGAGAGAGAGAGAGAGAGGATTAAAGCAAGTACTAGGGCAAAATACTATATATATTATTCATTACATTACCTCTCCCTTCAATGATGCCTTGTCATTAAAGCATAATTTGGGAAAGGCTACGTCATTGTTCTTGCATGTAATTCTTTCACTTGTTGCTCGATTCCTAATGCTATCATGGTCGAAGAATTGAAATTGTGTGATTTTCGAAGTGCTAAACATAACTATTGCATTATATATGGATCGATTCATCCTAGGTCAATGTTAATTGGGACTTTTTGTTGGTTAGTTGTTTGGATGAAACTTCTCGTCTTATGCTTCCAAGCAATGTGTTGATTTCATCCCCATTCTATTTTCGAATTGTGGCTCCATAGTTTTATATGGTTATGAGGTTTGGGGACCTGGTTTACTATAGTCTGATTGGTCTTTAGCAGACAGAGTACATATCATCCTCCTTCGTTGCTTCCTTAGATGCAACGAAGGAGGATGATGAGGTTTGGGGACCTGGTTTACTATAGTCTGATTGGTCTTTAGCAGACAGAGTACATATCATCCTCCTTCGTTGCTTCCTCAAATGCAAGCAGACAGTTCCTCAATCGATTGCCCCCCCTAGAGTTTTGTGCTTAGCCCTTTCGGCTTGAGACAATGTTTGGTCTCATCTCACTCTTACACCGCATTTGGAGTTTTGTTGATACAACGAAGGAATGAGATCGGTATCCATAATTGGCCTATTTCTCATCAGAGTCCATTACATTAGCTAGTTCTTCGGTTCGTTCTTGGTGTTGGTATGCCTAGGTCTCGAATCTCCTAACATATGTTGGTATCATGATGGATTGGCTCCTTTCATTTAGATATTCCCTTGATGCACCTGACCACCTCTTTCCTACCAAATAGGAGATAAACATAATCATCGAAGAGGATATATACATGCAGTTTGTATATCCATGCAATTTGTATAGGTCACTTGGATAATCCCTTAGGGTGGCTTATGTTCAAAGATGGCCTCCTATGCTGAGCACTTCATGGTTATGAGGGATGGACTCATTGTTCGACCCCATTACACACTTCGCCATTGGATGCATGCTCTTCAGACCCCCTTGGGCTAGTTCAAAGTTGGCTCGCATAGACTGCAGATTGAGATTG
>JZKD02S0439439.1:241832-255840 GCA_000966675.3 Picea glauca | reverse complement strand
AGATTGACCAGTAGTTTGATTGATCAAACAAGATTTGCCTGTTGTGCCATCTCAAAGAGATTGAGACCGAGGAGCACTTCATCTTCCGTTGCCCAGTTGACTACGATATCTAAGGATGGTTCCATTGTCTTTTCAGAGAGCTATAGACGCTTGGCAGTTTCTTTAGGTACCTTGACCTGAGATGCCCGACCTTATACCTGCAGGAGGCCCTTCGTCTCCACTCGTCTATCCTCCAGCCACATCCACATCTTAGACCAGCTCCCACCCAGTGGATCACTTCCTTCTTTACGATGCTCTTGATTAGAGGAACCAAGTGGTAGATGGATAGATATGACCCTAGATCAGTGAGGACATGGGGCACTATATCTACCTCTATGAGATCCCAACGACTTTGCTAGACCAGAATTCATATTAGCACATAGACTATTCGCTAGATGATATCTTCCAGACCACAACGACAGGTTCTTCCTTCCAGACAACAACACAACACTCATTCCATCTCCTCTTCCGATTCTTCTTCCAGACATACATCTACTTGGAGTTCTCTATTCACCCTTAGATTTTAGGAGAGATGGTTCCAGTGGACCATGGTAGCTTTGCACCACCAGAACCATAGATTTTAGATCTACTCACTTTGTACATCTCTCTCCTGGATCGCCTTTCCATCTTTTGTGTTGGCTCTCTAGGTTTTAGATTGGACTTCTATTCTATTTTACTGCATGCTTCTTGCTTTTATATAGGAGCTTCTTTAGCGCTACCGCTTTGTATAGACATCATTGTACCTAACATTGCTATTGACCTACTTCATTGGTCATTTGTCAGACATTAATACATTTATCTGATCTTATCTTATTTATATGTATCGAGAATGTTGTTTATATTCATCTTGATTTTGTCGTTGGTCACTGCAAGTCTTGTGATTTGGATGACGATAATGCATCCTTTTATTTGTCCTTGATTTCAGTGCTGGAACATTCATCATTTGTCACTTATGGTGATTTATCAGTTGTTAACATTCCAACACATTTTGTTTTATGATATTGATTGGATTTGTATTGGTTCCTTTCTCCATGGTTTGGATTTTTACATTTGATGACTTCTCTGTTTCAACTAGGTTGGTTATTGTTTCTTTGTCAATCCGTTATTCCCTATTGGTAAGTTGTTCCAACTTTCTTTTTGTGAGTTCTTCTCTTTCTTCAACTTCTCGATTTGTGCCACCAAGCATTGATTATGGTTCTTTAAAGGAGAATTTCCTTCATCTTTCTTTGATAGTTCTTTGTCAAATTTCTTCTCAAGATCTTTAATTTTTTGTTGTGATACTTTCTCATTTTGTTGATGTTTTTCTAGTTAGTCCTCTAATTTTTTGATTTGCAACACGAATTTATGCATTTGCACATTAGCTTGATATTCCTTTGTAGTAAATATTCTCCGACAATTTTGTCAAAAGGGATTTTTATTTTCAAAGATTGAAAAATATTCAAACTCCATTTCACAAAAAAAGACATTTAGTCAATTTTGTCAAAAGGGATTTTTATTTTCAAAGATTGAAAAATATTCAAACTCCATTTCACAAAAAAAGACATTTAGTCTAGAAAGTTGAATTATTTCTAGAATTCATAGTTCATGGCTTACTTATTCCAATAACCCTTTACTTGGAAGTTGGAGATTAATCCCTTTATATACCTCTTCACAATTATTTATACTTTGTATCAAAACCTTATTTAATGAAAACCTTTTATTAAATCCTTTCAAAAGTATAATCCCTTTTATACTTAGTTTTCTTCCCCAAGTATAAAATGGAATTTAATAATAATAAAAAATTATTTTTAAGGTCATGGCCTAGCCAGACACCAAATTGATGTACGAGAGCCCTTTTACATTTTCTTGCAATATAATGCACACCTTTATATAATTATATAATTATGTAGTCTCGACTCTCAATACGATTTGACTCTTCCAATGTTTCTTTACTTGCTAGGTAATTTCTTCAGTTTAAAATATGTTCTTTCTTTTATAATTATACTTTGGTTTATCATTCATTCATATGTCATGATGTCATGATGTGTTAAGTTCCAAATGATGGCTTCCCCAAATCATGATTTTGGTTTCTCTATGTGGCCTTTGATATGACTCCATGACGACAACGTTAATTTAATTTTGCTTTACGTTTGATTAGCCTTATCCATTCTAGTTTCTTTTAGAATAGTCGAGAGAGAGAGAGAGAGAGAGAGAGGATGCCCCCTGATTGGGGTTCAGACTGTTGTTTTTTTCCCAAGGAAAACACCTTGCAGAAACCCTCTGAGTACTTATGATCCATGGATGGTAAATGGGGTAAACCATCGGCCCTAATTATGAAGCCTAATGCTGAGGTGATCAAGAGAGCTGAACCTGTGACCTCTGGGAGAGATCTCACGTCTGGTCCCATGATTGGCTTTAGCTAACCCTAGGGGCTAGGGGTTCTGACTGTTGTGAGGCTGGTGATTTATATTCTGTTATCAAATTTTGATCAATTGCAATGTTAAAGTTAAATTTTGAGTTTCCTGTGGAGATGTATCTCATGATTCATCTACTTGTTGCTATCCTGCCCCAAGAAGCTGCATAACCTTATAATGACAGATTGCTTGCAAAATAATGGATGCGATCTTCTTGATTGGATATTATAATATATTGTATTTTATTTAGTTTGATGCTAGAAATGATTCAAGTCAAGAGGCTTCATATCCAATATCCAGCCACATTTGTGTTTTGTGGCCTTGTTGAAACAAGATGCAGTGTCGGTAGATAGTTATTTATTGTAATCTTATGGGAGAGGAAATAAGGTCTAGTTATGTTTCCTTTCAGATGACATGAAAAATTTGGTCATTATGCAAAGACTGGCCAAATTATTAACATAAAATTGTGGAATAACTTATCAAATATTTCTAGTGGAGAATTTCTTGTGTCGAGTGTTGGGTTATCATCTAGTTCTTTTATTGTAATCTTTACCTGCTTCTATTGGAACTGAACTATTGCTAATCTACGATCGAATATTTGCATAGTTACTTGGATACAGATATATTGATTTTTAAGAAAATTCTTGATATGATATGGAGTTTTTGATAGCTTTCTTCAAACATGAGGTTATTAGTTTGCATACATGTACATGGTAAAAACTAAGAAGTTGTCATACAAAAGGAGCTCTAGTTAATGGGTGGGTGTATGGCATAGATCACATCTTACTGACATTTATTCAGTTGTCTACTTGTTGAAATTGTCATGAATGTTGATTTATTTAATGGCTTTGTGTTATTATTTCTACGTAGTTTGAATTGAAGTTTCAGTTTTTTATTTACTTGCTAAACAATTTTCAGTGATTTTGTTTTAACTTCAGTTTTAATAACCTATGGATTTCTTTTCTGATATTCAAATAGGCGATGGCAGATTTGTTATCCAGTGGCCAGCGCTTCAGGAAACTTCCCAGACCATCATTCACTGTCGACTCAGAACTTGATCCGTTGGTTTGTCTCCTTTGCTTTTTGTTGCACATCTTCCCTGCTTGTATTCACTTCAAATGCGCACATGCACACATTCCATTGAAGACCATGTGCATATATATGGATAGACGTGTTTTGGAGGACCAATGGTTGCTTTTGGTTGTGTTTGTGAGGATATAATCTAAAGTCAAATCTGTTGAGTCGTTGAGCAACATGGTTGTGTGTATGCATATTCTAGTGTAGATGCTGGATTTGTGAGTAATGCATGATAGGTTAGTGTTGATGACCAGATATTGCCGTGTACTAAGTGCGCTTGCAAGCACATAACCAGTATATAAGTGCTTAGTCATATGCTATGAATCCTCACAAATTTAACCTCTATGTAGAAGCAATTATGGGGGATGGTGTTTCCAAAATGCCAAGCTCTTATAAACCTTTTGGAATCCCCAAGAATCTTTCGCAAATTGCATGATTTTTTGAAGCATTTGAGGGAAAGCAGATTTGACACATTTTGCTCTATCCTTTCAAAATAAAAATGCATTATGATCCATATAAAGTTCAGAGTGAATAGTTGATGATTGATCTATTGGCCACACTTTCTGCTGTGCACTCCAGTCCTGCCGATGTTCATTTTTTTGAAGATTCTTTTCTGGCAGTATTTATCTGGTTATATATGTACTGCTATTCAAATTTTTATATTTTATATGTGATATGCATTTAATGCAGCTCTTTCTTCAAAATGTGTATATTTCTGAATATCTGAACATCTGTCCTGTTTTCACCTTAATTAAATCCTGCACAACGTTTGCTTTGGTTTTATCAGTTACATCATGTTATCTTATCATTTTTTGTCTGTTCTGGTTGGTTTTACAAGGCATTGAGATCAACCAATTGGTGTTTATCTGCAAGTGTCAAATAAAAATGTGTTATTTTCTTGCATGTTGTTATTTCTAACACCATCTTTTTCAAGTTGGATGAAATCAGAAATGCTGTTGTTGATTGATTAATTGCCTATTTATGTATGGTATTGGTCAAAGTTAGTGGCTCGCCAATGTTTTTCCATTAGTATTTGGTACTCAAGTGAGGTGCTGCTTATTGAAAATATCTTGCACATTATGAAGACATCAGTCATTTTAATCTCTGCATATCATTTTTGGCTGACAGCTAAGAGAAAATCTAGAGCAGTGGCCTCATCTGAATGAGTTGGTGCAATGCTACAAGGCTGACTGGGTGAAAGATGAAAACAAATAT
Source organism: Picea glauca (assembly GCA_000966675.3). Classification (NCBI taxonomy): domain Eukaryota; kingdom Viridiplantae; phylum Streptophyta; class Pinopsida; order Pinales; family Pinaceae; genus Picea; species Picea glauca. The sequence continues at coordinate 251,116 of JZKD02S0439439.1, read as the reverse complement.
GGCCATTATGAGAGTATACCATCCATATCGTTCCAAAGCCAAATTTTTGAAGGGCCAGATACTGATATAGAAACTGGTAAAAGAGCCAAGACTTAACATTACTTTACCAGAGGAATTTTTTTATCTTGCCCTTTTGCATTTTTAAAATTTTATTTGAAATTTGTTACATCCTTGCCTGGGCTTGAAGTTCTGTTTTCAATTTGCTGTTAGAGCTACGTCTGGCTAATAACAGGCAGGGGAGGAATGGGGATGCCACCGATGATGATGATCCTAGTACATCAGGAAGGCATTCATCTGACACGAGCTCATCAGATGGTACCTTTCAAAAGGTTTTATTTTCCTTCTTATGCTTTACTATCTTCCAGAGAATTTCTTGCAGGTACTTTGTTTTAGATTCTATATGTTCTAGAGTTCATGCATAACCTAAATCAGTGTCTTCACTTGTTATCACTGTGCTTTCAGATCTGGTATTATCTGTTGTGAGGGTGGGGTTGTCTATATATATATATGCATGTTATATCACATTATTATATGCATAGTTGCCAGACATGGCACGGCAAAAAACTTGGTGAGGTGAAAGAGTCAAGAGTTTGACTTGGCTTGGGAAAAATTTGGTTAATATAAACTGTCCAGTTGTTCTGGGCTTTTATAAACTGTCCATGTGTGTTTTTCGGCAGGTGAACGAATCAAACTCGTTGACCTGTCAATGAACCACATGCACTCACCAGGCCCGTGTTTGACTCACAAGTACTTGCGGGTCAAATGCGGCCTGGGCTTGACCCATGAGGCTGGGTCAAACCTAGTGAGCCTGGTAACTATGATTATATGCTTCTCCATGATTAAGCTGCAGATGAACTCAATTTTAGAGCACATTGCAATGTGATAGATTATAGACCAAGTGAACTTTGACATGGATGCTAAAAGAACTTTGACATGGATGCTAAAAACCATGCCTCAAATGAGATCCAGACAGAAGAATTAGGAGAAACATCCTCTTTCTTCTTTTTAACACAGGATAGGGCATTATGTCTGGCAAAATTGAAATATTAGCAGTGTTTACTTCCTAGGAGTGAATTTATCTTTAGATCAGCATTTATTTTTGTTCGTATTTGCCTCACCAAACATGCATTGATATTCTGTAACAAACCACCCATTATGGTTTTGTTTTCTATATCAATTATCCTTCCTGTTGTTATTTCAGAAATATCTGTTTATTTTGATAGTATTGGAAGTTTAGAGATGTTTGTGATCATTCATTGCTGGTTCATTTCTTTCAGATAAGGACCTACCATCTGCTATAATGTTTTTAGTTTATTCCATGCAGCATTTTGGTGCCTCCCCCTTGCCTGCTTATGAACCGGTTTTTGATTGGGAGAATGAGAGGTCCTGCATCTTTGGACAAAGAACACCAGAAGTTCCACCAACTTTATGTGGCAGGTTTTATGTTTACTTGATGTAGTGGCATTTTTGTTGTGTGCTTAGTTACTCTGGAATATGAACTTGTCTTCGGTTTCACGTGAAGGCATTCTTTATGTTATATTTCAAACAAGACTACATGTCTTCTTGAAGTTCATAACTGATATGTTTCAATTGTTATGCCGTTGCTGTTTCTGCCTGTATATTTTGCTATAATGTATCTGAATGTTTTTCAGTGGACTCAAGATATACATCAAGGCTTTATCTCTGGCCTTTCAAGCAGGATTTGTTGGTGAGTTCAATGAGTAAATTAGCCATTTGTCTCTTAGAAATTCGTGAACTATGTAATGAAGAATGAAACATAGAGATTGATTAGAAAATATCATTCATTTGCAGCGTACATGTTATTCTATTTCAAGTCAATATAATATCTTCATAAGTGGCATGCATGATATTGAAATCCTCATCCTAATACACAGACATGTCTATATGTATATATTTTGTTCCAACTATTTGAGGGGATCTATAAGTTGGAGAATGAGTTCCTTTGTCACTTGAACTAAAGGACAAACTTCTAGTATTTGGTGGTACTATGGGAGATTTACTTTCTCAGATGTACGGACTTTTATTTTAAAAAGCTGATTGAAGGTTTCTACTTCTTGCCAGAGCCTTTTTATGGTACAATATGTTTATATCATAGAGAGAGGAGAGAAAAACTGTCAGAGGACTTCTATTTCCAGTTCTTACCCAATGAAATGCAAGATGTAAGTGCCAGACAATTTTTCTTCTTATGGGAATAATTGAATGGATTGCTTTTTATTTATTTAGTGACCTCATTTTGTTTCCCGTTCTCCTGGCATTATGCCTGAAAGTTCTTGGTGCTCTAATTATCAGCTGTGTTACCATTTTTGAAATAATATATCAATGTCAGCCCAATAACTTTTGAGCTAGATTCTATTTTAGAAGATTTACTGGTGACAAGATGTTTATAATAATATGACAGGGTATGGTGCCCTTGCAACGCCGTGCTATCTTTTCCTTAGACTCCCCATCTTCATCTGTCTGCCTACTTATTCAGTTGGAAAAGCCTGCAACTGAAGAAGGAGGAGTGACACCATCAGTATACTCTCGCAAAGAACCTGTAAGTACGTTTCCATCAAATGTCATCTTGCTTTTCAGTTGTTTATCTGTTTAATGAATTTTACTACCTATTCTTTGCTCGGTACTCAATTTGTCAGTGTTGTTGATCTGGAATTTTTGGACTCATGTTTATTTGTGCCAGTATAATTTGGATGTTTTGTTTAAATTGGAGCTTGCCATAGCTAAATGAAAGTTATCTTTCTCTTTGAAATATCATATAGAGCTTATAATATTGCTGATGTACCATTCCATTGATGTTCTATTGCCATTCCATTTGAGTGCCTCTTGCTTTAAAGAATGGTTGAGCAAACTTTCTTTTTGTATTTTTTTTAATATTGTGGTCTTGTTGAATTTCAAAATTCTCCAATATGTAGTTTTTTGATCCTATGAAAGGCCCTGGATATAGTGAAAATTTCAGGTTCTTAGAAGAAAACGCTTATAAGGTCAAATTTTCTGATAATGATCAGAAACTGAATGAAGTATATATTGCAGGTTCATTTGACAGAGCGGGAGAAGCAGAAGCTGCAAGTATGGGCTAGAATAATGCCATACAGAGAATCTTTTGCTTGGGCTGTTGTTCCTTTGTTTGAGAGCAACATTGGTGGAGGTGTTGGTGGGATTGCCTCTCCAAGTAGCCCACTTGCCCCTAGTATATCAGGGTCGAGTTCACAGGAAAGTAACATTGATCTCATCGGGAGAACAGCATCAGATGGAAGGATGACCCATTACTCAAGCGGCTCTGCTATAATTGTTGAGATACCCAACTTGAATAGAGTGAAAGAAAGCTATGTTGAGGAGTTGCTTCAGGTTTGATACAACTCTCTTTAAAACAGTTTATTGTGTTAGCCCTGGAGGCTTTTTAGGGTAATAAGATTATAGATCGTTATAGAACAAGTTTGTTGCTGTTCTCAAAGAGAACACAGCTACATAGATGAAACGAAAATATGTTTTCCTACTATAATTTTTGGAATATGCATATATGCTTTTCGTACAATTGGAAACTGGTAATAATAATGTTCTTTATTGAGAACAAGGCATTTTATTTCATGTTGTCTAGCAGCTTTTGTGATCTTGTTGACCAATAAAATACATTCTAAACCCTATGAATCTTATGCATCTGTCACATAATCTGCCTGAAAGCCACAGAAGGACACAGTACTGTAACGTGCTTGCCAGTTATATGTGATGAACAACATGCTTCCTTAGGTTCGAATTTACATATTTGGTGAAAGCCTTTTGTATTCACTGTTCAGTCAAAGTTCTAGCTTTTATGGGATTGTTTGGTTTAGGATCTCTATAATACCATTATGCTTGATGAATAACTGCAAACTTGTCATAGATGATGGAGATGCATGCTTTAGCTCCAATTGTTTCGACTGACAATGTCATCATATGTCTTCCCCAAGGAGGGGTACTTGTTAGATGGATGGTCAGAGTTAACTGTTTTATCTTTTTGCCGACAATACCTAGTAGCTTGTATTATTCATGAGGATGTAAAGATGCATGCATAATGATTGAAATTTACTTATAAGATAGTTGATTCTAAACTGTAGGAGCTTGAGGTTTACTATGTGATTAGAGATTTGGGTTCACTTTTTTTTTTTGTGGTGCATCTCCTATTGGTGTTGTATAAACATGTCAAATACTTATATTGTACTTGAAATTGTGTGTTCTGGTTGGTTAATTCCTTTCTTTTAACCATTGGGCAGAATCTATTTCTTATTATGTATAATTGTACTTACAGCTGTAATCTGCCTAGAAACTGCTTTATTCATTGTAGTAAGTAATGAAGATTTGGATTGTTCTGTGAAATATAATTCTGTTGTTTTCTTGATGTAGGATCCCAAAAGAAAGGTTCATAAACCAGTTAAAGGCAGTCTTAGGTTGGAAGTTGAAAAACTGCAGGTCAGTCATCTTGACATAGACACTCTTTCTGAAACTGGTAGCCTCAGCAATGATTCGAATGACGCTGGTGAGAGACTTGGAGATACAGGGATGTTGAAAAGCACTGGAAATAGTGCTGGCAGAACATCCAACGGTGGTTCAAAATGGAATCTCCATGAAGCGAGGGAAGTTGGCAGTAGCCGTTCAAATATAATTCAAGGAGCAGTGCTAGAAAATGGGAATGATGATGTGAGTATCTTCTGCATTCCATTTCTTGAGAGCATGGATGTGTTATATACTTAATTCACTGTTTACATAAATGGTTGATTGACATGTGATTTTGAACTTGGTAAAACTAAAAAACTAGTCGTTAGACATGGATTTGAGGGTTGGTATGGATATTTGTTATCTTTACAGTGATTTATTGATTGGTCTCTGAAAAATAAATGTGTCAATTGCAAAGAGCATGCTCTGTTTCAGGACTTGAGAAAATAGATTTTGTGATGTTCTGCTTTTACATAATTAGAGAAACTCTTAGCTTAAAATTATACATGCTGAAATATTTTGTAATCCTTGTCTGCCATCTGCAGTTCCGGGCTTTGGATTTTCGAGCATTGACAAAGAATGAGCCTTTTTCTCAGCTGCTTCACTGTCTATTTGTGTATCCTTTAACAGTTAGCTTAAGTAGAAAGCGCAATTTGTTCATGAGGGTTGAGTTGCGGAAGGACGATGTAGATATCCGTAAACAGGCACTAGAGGTTGGGTAACTGACTTATGTTGTCCTTTATCATATGCTTTACTATTTAGTATAGTTCAATAGTAATCTTTATTCTTTCTAATAGCTTCTTTTCTGCATGGGAATATGGTGAGCAGGTTATATATCCAAAAGATAGAGGTGTGTCATTTCAGAAGTGGGCTCACACACAGGTTGCTGTTGCTGCTCGAACAGCATCCTACCATGATGAGATTAAGCTTTGCCTTCCAGCTATTCTTACTGCTCAACATCATCTGCTCTTTACATTTTATCATGTTGATCTTCTAACAAAGCTTGAAGCTCCAAAGCCAGTGAGTCCTTTGCCTGCTTACTTTATGTTGTAGTGTTATAATGACAATGCCGAGTGGATGCATCACATATTTAAATGATTTAAGACAAGTATGCATTGATAAAATAAATATATGCCATAGGCTCTACAACATGGATTTTGGGTAAACTCGATATTGAAGTGCTTTTCAAACTAGTTTTGAGGAAGCATTGGCCACATTATTATTTTCATTTGTTTGTCAATTCACTTTGATTACGCTGTAAACTTCTTCCTAGACCTACCGTCGTGGTGTTGAGAGTATGTGTAATCTTCACTTAAGGCCACGTGCAGATCCTCTACTTGGCACTAATTAATGAATCATTAATTTGCCTAACGACTAAAAGTGGATTCGAAAGAACTCACGTTTCTGCTAAAGAGGAAATAAAGATGTCATAAATCTTTGTTATCCCCAAGTGTGTTGTTGATTGTAGTTTGTCATGAAGTCTATCTTGTCTTCTAGTGACTTATTAATGTTGTCTTCGAGATTATTATGTATTCAATATATTATTACTTTATGGGCGGTGAGTTAAGTTCGAGGTTCTGATTATGAAGTTGCCCTATAACAGATGTTAATAATGACATTGCATTGTTTGAGTTATATGTACCCTAGTTCTAATAAACTAATTCAATGCTGGCTTTCATGTTGTGTGCATCAGGTTATTGTGGGATATGCTGCCCTTCCACTAACTACTTATGTTCAGTAAGTTTTTTACTCTAGTCCTTGTAGTGCTTTCTTTTGTGATTTGCATTAATTAGAAAGAAAGGCGAGAAATATATGTTACAAATATTTCTGATAAAAGTTTTAGCATGCATCATTATATATTCTTCACACAAAGTATCTTAAATTTTTATGTTACTTTTTCTGTAACAATGGATCAAAATTGTATGGAACATATGGATTTTGCTTTATGTTAAAGATGTTGCTTCCTGTCTTCTGTCACTCATCTTTCTTGGGAATAAAAGAAAATTTAAGGTTTTGTCAAACTGATGTTTGACTTTTGCTACGGGCAATGTTTAAACAGCTGTGTATTTCTCAGCCATCTGTTTAACCTAGAGGAAGATCTCTATAATTTCCGAGAAGTTGGTCTATTTTATTGATCCATCTTATATTTAGCAAGGTTCTGATTCATGACATCTTAGCAGAGTGTTGCCATTATGCATTACAGTTTTTTTCAAATCATTGTGACTTATCTTATGAAAACCCTTGAACCAGAAAATTGCCAGGTCATCATTCCAGCAAAACAATTGAAACTGTTTCCTTTCAGTTAAACATGGCATCCAAAGTAAATGGGTCAAATCAGCATTTTGTTTTAATGCAAAGCAGAAGAAAATCTCCAAAATGCACAACAATAAAGAAAGAAAGAAATTATATTAATGTCTTTTAATGACCAATGTGTGTCAATGTGCTCGAAAATACAGCAAATAATAGTAGCAAAATAAGGAATGCCTACAGAATATTGAAAATGCAAATAAGAAATCTTGCACGTGTGAATTTGGATGGGAAATCATTTTCAAAGTGAAGATTGTAATATGACTTTTGTATGTTTATGTGGGAAGTATAAGTTATAAACTTATATATATTTTGTTGCAGATATACTGACTTTACCAATTGAGAGCTAACATCAATACCCTGCTAGGTGTGGGATGTGCCCAAGCACATCATGTACATATGATTTATTCTTTGGCTTTCAGAAGGATTTGGAATCTTGACACTTGTTATAGATAGAAGCTCACTGTAAAGGCAATTGCCCATAGTGTGAGGTGGCATATATGGATGGTAGAAACCCTCATAAGGGCTCATATTGCAATAATATTCCATTGAATATTGGTTGGAATTGAACCAATAACCTTAGGCAGAACCCACGTTCCTTGCATAGAGAATTGCTTTAGCTATTCTCCACATAATTACCAGCAACAGTTTTGCAGGTCTGGTATGTAGATTAAGATCCAATGCCGATTTCCAATTTTTGAATTCCAATGGAGGAACAAACTGATTATGACTTGCAACATCCCCTTTGGGATATTATAAGTTTTTTTGATCGGCCTTTAGTCTTCATGGTTGTGACATTTGTGGTCCCACAGTGTATTGATGCTATACTACTTAGCAGTCCCGTTGACTTACTTTGATTTGTTGGACATTAATAAAATTATCTTATCTTATTTATCTATCTTCCTCATTCTCTTGATGCTAATGGTACTCACATTCATTCACATTGGGCTTCCCTGTTCCTTTAGCTTACTGTGTGAAAATCAGAGAACTTATGGACATGAGAAATCGCATTTGAGTTGTATGGAAAGCTTTGCTTGTCATTAGCCATGAAGAAACTAAAGAAAGATTACTTTTGAAGGGGGCTGGAGGATCTCTTTTATTGGAAAATGCTTGTATATGATAAATGAATGATTCTTTATATGCAGAAGAGTCCTGCTAAAGAAATGGATGGTTTGTCAGATACTGAATGTTCCCAATTATAAAAGTGGATATCTCCTAATGGAATGTGCCATTCTCTTTAGCAGACAAACTTCCTGTGCCATTTTACTCTTATCACGCTGTTTAAGTGTAAAATTTTACTATTTTGCAACATAGATTCAACTAATCTCCACTGAACTGAATACTTAACTCTATAAGGATCAGTCTATAGTCTGGACTCTGGACTCTGAAATGTTTTTTTATTTTTTTTGGTAAATTAGCTACCTCTTCACTATTAATATATGAAAAGTTACATCATTTCAAGAACAAAGATGTTACTCCCTGTAGGACTGTCTGAGACTATCAGAAATTTTAAATTTGCATATTAGAGAGCATCCTAGTATGTTTTAGTATAACCGAACAGTAATACCTGTAGTTGCTATTAGTCCTCAGATATCTGAATATAGCTTGATACAAAACAGAGAGTTTACATTTAGAAACTATCACCATCTCTGGACCAGACAATACTATGCTGTAAGGCAAGTCTGAAAAACTAGACACCAAAAGATGACCTGGCATATGAAAAAGCTAATTTTGCTCATCAGTATCAGAGTCTACCAAGATGTAGACTGGCTGGCTGTTAGTCTGATTGGTTCCTAGCTGATGCTGGTGCTCTGGTTCCTCTTCAACGACCATTGCCTCTATCCCCCAAATGGTTTTATCAGGGCATCATGTTTTTTTTTTCCAGTAAATCCAGCCTGTCCATAATTGCCTTCTGCTGCATCCCTTTCTCCCCTATGACCTGAGCAACGCAGCTTTTGTTATGCCAATATAGCTCAACCATTCTGAAGAGTTTGGTATCTCAGCTTCTGGAGAATCTTGTGTCAGGAGTCCAGTGAGGAAGCTCCTCATCTACTTCCTCAGTTGAAGTATTGCTTCTTTTTTCCCTGACTTTTTCCTCAATTACCTCAACTTCAGCCTTGACATCTCCAGAAAACCTCTTATGGTAATGGTCAGCTAGCTGCATAGCTTCCGTTTTCACTTGGGTCATTCTCTAATGTTCCATCTTGTTAAGGGAGTGGATGCATATTATTGTATGCTATTCATACCTCCATCTCTGTTGATCACATGCACATATCAGGGTAAGTAGAGTGCATGTCAGAATAAAAGCTTAATCAGTCACAATCAGTCAGCCACTACAAAATTGGTTTTGAAACCTGTTGCTCATTTTAAGACCATGTTTTGATCATTTCTCTTGCTTTTGAGGAGCTTTTGGATGTTTCTGAATTGAAAACAGAGCTTCTAGTTTCTAAAACGTTACATAATGTACAAAAATTGGTAGAAATTTGTTTTTT